>JAQFJA010000025.1:15185755-15197964 GCA_029874485.1 Naso brachycentron | reverse complement strand
TATTAGCCAACAAAGTATTTCAATGATTACAGTTTGTTTAAGTGCAATTTAAGTTATATTTTAAAGTTTTAAGAATATTTTGATTATCATTGGGATAATATTGATAATCACAATTATTTTGAAAAGGATAATTGTGACATGAAATTTTCATATGGTTCCATGCCTAACATACATACCTCATGTCTCAAAAACACCTATGTTAGTATTTTAGAATTTTTGGCTGCACTTTCTCCATCATTCCAGCCTTATCGGAGACTCTGGTCACAATTATACTGAGTAATATTCACTATCAGTCACATGTGACAGCCATTCTGAGAAGAATGTGACAAGCAATCCCAAGCTGAGATTTTTTGCTAGCTACTTAACTAATAACAACACGTTTTAGCCCAAAACTAAATGATAATAGCTTTCCTGTCACATTTTTAATGGTCAAGATTTTTTTAATATCTAATGAATGTAACAATTAACTCCCTCCTAGTAGTAAAGGCTTTAGTTTTGAATTCAGAGCCCCTCTACAAACTGGTGCCTCAAGATTATGTAATAATGCAGATGTTGTCTTAAAGACTTAATTAATTCAGTTCATGACTTGCTTGCTATGTTCTTCCTTTTCGTTTATAAGCTCAGGTAACTGATTAATACAGCATACAATATAACTAAGTCACATGGCAGTGAATCTCAAAAGCAAGATTAAACACATCATTACAGTTTGATACTGAATATCATTAATTTTTTTTCCCAGTGTTTGAACAACCAGTTTATGTTCAGACCCCTGACAGTCTGGGATCCCCAGGGCAAACTTGACTTCTTGCACTTTGTTTTTCATGGCAACCCTGAACTAACCTTACTTCTAATACCAAACTCAAACCACTAAAAAGCCCTGGAACAGCTACAGGCCTGTACTCTGAAGAAATGGTTCCCACGGATGACAGAAGCATATAAACAAACACACACACACACGCACACACACACACACTGCCATACCCACAGTTTTCCAACAGTTTTCTGAACAAACCTGCGTGTCTTCTGACCGCACCTGCCTCTTCAGGTCTCTGAGTACACCAAACACAATAGTTTGATTATTTGCCGAGGTCACCCTCGCTGCACATGCCCAGACATCTCCCAAATAACTGAGCCAAAAAGTTCCAGGTCTGAGTCATGAGACATGACAATACCTCTTTTCACCACTAGATGACAGAAGAGTCACATATTATTCACCACAGGGGCCTCGGAACCAGAGTGCAGCCTGAGCAACCCCATCTAACATGACATCTGTCCAACATTTGACATCTGTTGTGCAATTACTTTTGCACATTTCTCTGAACCCGCCAGTCTTGATTATATTTCCTCCCCAGTGGAAATAACTCTGGACACTGCGATCGCTGAAACTGACGTTTTTTAAACCTGAAGAAGATGATGAGGGATGAATATTTAGTATTCAAGCCACCAGCAGTCTCTTATGCAACAAAGATTTTAGCGCGACATTGCAGTAAAACATTGTTATAAAGGCTAAATAAGTTGTCACGTTTAAATATTAACACAGAATTATCATTATTTATTTATTTATTGTTTTTAAGGCACAGTAAAGCTGGTGGTGATTATAAGCAATCCTTTCAGAAAGAAATGCAGCCCTGATCTGTTCTGAAAGAGTTTCTGTTCTGCCTTGGACCATCATATTAATTTTCTTTTTTCCCTTATTAACTTAAAGAATTTTCTGCCTCGTGATTCTGTTGCATAGACAGAGAAATGTAGGTTTATACTTACACTTCTTTTTTAAAATACTTTCATTCTCTCGCAGGCTGTTGGCAAAGTCATGGTGTCACAGAGAAATCACAGGACGCAGCCAGAGGCACCGGGGAACGATACGTCTGCTGAGCGCTATTTAAGACCATTAAAAAACAATAAAATACATAAATATGTTAACGTTTCATCGAGTCAGTCTGGAGACTTTAGGGACCCACACTGGTCACACACAGTTACAGTGACCAGAGGCTGACCTCCATTCCTAGTCAATGACATCATCACAGGGTCTCACTCAAACACAGTACAGTTGCACACAGTCACTCACATGTCTACAAATACACACATTCAGACACATGCACATCAACACATACACATGAACAAAGTCAGGAACAATGATGAACACACACGCACACACACACACACACATACTAACTGCTGACACACACAACTATGGCTAAGGAAAAGGCAAAAGCAAACAACAATCGTTGACTCAGAAGAAAAAGGAAAGGCTACAAGAGAATAAAAGAATGAGTGCAGACTGAGAGGCAGTGTGAGGGTGGAGGGCAGGAGGATGCAAGAAAAGAGGAGTAATGTGATTTTAAAAAAACAAGCCTGCACTTTTATTGAACCTTTTGTGGTTTTTAGAAAAAACAAAACGCATGAACATGAAATAAGGTGAAAAGCAGTGAAAGTATGGGAACCAGTGTTTGTTTTTCTTCTCAGCTTTGCCTCCATTCCACCTTGTGTCTCGTCCACTTTGGCTCATTGAACTTCACTCAAACTCCCTCATGAACATCTTCATCTGCGTCACTTCCTCTCTTAACATATCTGACCTCCCTTTTCTTCTCTCTTCTTCTCAACCCCTCCCTTCTGTTGTCCTCCATCGTCCTGTTGAGTGTAAAGCAATTCAGCGTCATTTGTTCCACACAATGCTGTTTTACAGTGCTGTTGTCACATAGCACCTCAGAGGGGGCCACAGGCTCGTTAAACTGTAGGTGGCAGCGACAGAGTGGACAAAGGGCAAAAACAGGGGGCAGGTTCGGAGGAGATGGACACACAAATGGGACGAAATTTTAAATAACTATAACAAACGTTAACCTTTTTTTAAAAGAAGTGTTTCTTGATTCAGCACGTCTTCAGTGTCTCCCCAGTCTTGCTCTCCCTCTGTCCACACCAACTCATAACAAATGAGCGCAATAATTAGAACCACAAAGACTCGAGGGGGAGGGAAGAGAGATTTTAGGAGTTGTTGGGGGCAGACTGGGGGACAAAAGGAATAGAGTGTGAGTAATACAGGCGTCTGGGAGCAACTGCCCAGCCTCACACAAATAGACACACACACACACACACTGTCCACTCTGATATGCTGATGTTTAAATACAAAGACTCCTGGGCTCAGTGATGTGATGTGTGTGGGCAGGACATTAAGTCATAACTGACTCTTTCTGTTGGATTCCTGTAAGACACGATTTTACCCAAGAGGAATAATAAATGAGTAACAAATGTCTGGTGGATTTCAACCCACGTATGCATGGAGAGGGCACACAGGAGCATGCACACACATGCACAAACAGACAAACACATTTATGTAGACAGAGCGAAGGTGTCCCACACTTACAGAATTCCCACAAGACTGGCCTTGTCTGGCTGTATGAGGAACTTTTGCCCCCATGGTTTTTTGTTGTTTTTTTTTTGTGTGTGTGATTATGGCAAGCCGGAATCATGCACGTCACTGTTCCTGCACAATATGACAAACACACAAGGACACACGCCTGCACATGCATTCAACTCTCGGTCTCCCCTCTTTTTCAGTTCCTTTTTTCTTATCTTTTCCCCTCTGCTCTTTGCTCCCTCTGCATCTCATTTCCACGTACTGGGTTCAATGCTGCCATCTCCTCTCCTCTAATCAAACCCACATGGTTTGGTGGGTCAGCAGCCCAGAGTGCTGCGCAAGCTATTGGCTGTGAATGTGTGTGTGCCACTGTGTTTTTGTTTTGTGTGTGTGTGTGCGCGCAACTGTTGCGCAAGCCACACAGAGCAGCAGCTCACAAACATTTTGGCTTGCGACCTCTTAAAATGAAACGTCCTCCTGTAAAGTCTGTCTCACACTGAGTAATTTTTGCAGACTATAATTCTAAAGAGGTCCGAGGAGGAAGAACTGTACAGTATTTTAAAAGAAAAGAGCAAAGATGACAGAAAAAGACACCACTTTGTGTCACAGAGCAGTTTCCTGTCCAGTGAATCAATTCTCCTAACCTGACAGATCTATTTTATGAGTCCTTGGGGAGGTCCGACACCCCCACTCACACAGACGTAAATTACAAAGAAAAGATACTGTAAGTGGTGGCACTTTTGTCTGCGTGCATGTGCAAATCATGCCCGGTGGCTTCCTCTGAGGGTAAAGGCCAGCGATAATGACTTCCAGGAGATGGCAGTGGGGAAGGCCAGGGTCAAGTTCACATCTGGGATTACCAGGCTTACTGGGGTGAGCAGATTTTACTGGAGGTCATGTGGACGATAAAGTGGAGAATGCCACTGAAGTGTGACTTTACAACAGGCTGATCACACGCTCGCACAAACTCTCACTTGTGCAGACAAGTTGCTCCTTTTCAAAAACAGCAATTGCAGCATGAATTTGACAAGGGCCACATCCGTAACAGAACACCTCAAAGCCAAACCAGGGGCAAATGTTGCATAATGTGCAATTTGGTGCACGTTGTTTTCAATTCCTTACCAAGATAAGCTCCCTCTGGGACAATAAATGGTCTGTAGATAGGCTGGATGTTCCGCAGATATGGTTCAAATCTGTGTCATTTGAATGAGGAGAGGAAATAGGAAACAATAAGCAGCACAAGAGGAAGTGAGTGAGGAGATATTGTACGGTTCACCTCGGTGAGTGTTGATTTAAGGCTCAGGCTGATTTGAATGAGACAGAGGCCATTTAAAAGCAAAAAGACAGAGGGGGAAATGCTGCTCATTATGTCTCACCACTGCTGCTATTGATACCAGTGTGACTCGTTTTTAGATTTAACACTTTTTAAGTTTTTTTAAGTTTTTTTAAAGTATGATGACAGAGAAACCCTAAAGATTTAAACATCTAATAGACGGGGATAAAAAATTACCGCTGGAAGAAGAAATGTTGTTATTGTCGATGTACCTGTTCGTCAACCAATGAACAGGTACATCAGGCATTAGTGGGGCTACTAGAGGTGACTGCATTCGCCCTTTGAGAAACATCACATTGAGTCAGCCTGGTCAAAGGATCACGAGAATGGAACTCAATTCTAACTCACCTGAAAGAAATCAAACCATCAGCTTTTTCAGTCATCACTTACAACTGCTTTCATGTCATGTCCATGCATCCTCCAAGATGCTGCTGTGTATACTGAAAACTGTCTGTAGTTCTCTTGTATGTATGGCTTTCTGTTGGTGCCTTGTAGGTGCATCTAATTATGTTTAATTACATTTAATTAAATAATATTTGTCGTGGTCTTGCTTTATACTCTTTTTTATCGGCTTACCTCTCTTATATAGTAAAACTGTCTCTTTTACCAATTTTGTAGTAAAAGCTTTGTTATACTGCATGTTGTATGTTGTAATCCACTTACCTGTTTGATATAGCCTGTGTCCTTTTTTAACTATTCTTGCTGTGTATATCTTACCATTTACTTCTAAGTTCTACCCTTCAGATAGCCTTTTAAAACACCTTGGCCAGGAACTGCAGATGAAAATAAGCCTTTTGGCGAAATCTGGTGTCTTTACATTTTAATGTTAATTATCATGTGTTGTCCCTTATTAAAAAACTGAACGGAAATCTGTTGATCATATTTGATCAATCAATAGGTTGTTCAGTCTACTATTTCAGCATACTACTGTATAAAATGTCAGAAAATAGTGAGAAAAGACTCAGTTTTCAAAAGTTAGCAGTGACATTTTTAAATTTGTTTTGTCCAACCAGCAGCTTCAAGCCTAAAGATATTCATTACCTCACACGGAAAGAATCTGGAAACAGTGTGGCAATAGTTTGCCTGATAATTTTTTTAATGAATTATATAGTTTCATTTGACTAATTTAGTTATTTCAGCGCTATTAAATACGATTTCAAGAGTTAGAATTTCCAGATGAGAAACTAACAATGGTCAGTCTCTTCTTCTCTCTCCTTTTTAACATTGTTGTATATTTCTCTCATTCTTCCTTTTATAGTCGAGTGTGTCCTGGCCACGAACTCTGATAAGAGTCACACATCACTGTAAACAAGTCAGAAAACACTTTGTTTTGCCAGCACGTTGTGCAGCTCATGAACCTCTGCACTGGCAGTTGGTGCTATCAGTTACCAAAAAGGCTCTTGGTATGAGAGAGAACATAGAGAGATGAAGATGACGGAACAAAAGGAGTGAACAGTATACGGGAGGATAATAGCTGGAAGAGAACATAAGGAAATGGGGATGACTGAAATAATGTTGGCACCAGAGGAGCAAACTAATACTTCTTACCGCTCCAAAGACAGAGGAGTCTCTCTTTACATATCTGTTGCCTTCTTTCTTTCGCTGTTTCTCAACCTCTCCATCTCTGTCACTATCTGTTTGCCTTTGATCTCCCAGCTCTCTCTTTGCTGACTCACTCTCCCTATCCCTCTCTCCACAACAATGAGATAAAAAATGACCTGCACTCTCGTCTCTAACTTTCTCACTAACTTTTCCCCCCTTTTCTTTCTTCTCCCCTCCATCCTCTCCCCTTCTGTTTTCCCCTTCTCCCTCTCTTCAACATGCTTGAGGAATGTGTCAGAGCAGCACAAAAGAACAAAAGCTTGACAGGAGGAGGAGGAGGAAGAAAAGGAGAAAGGGGGAGAAAATTCTGCGAGGTAAAGGAAAGGCAGAAAGGAAAAAGAGGGAACGGAGGGAAGGAATGAGTGGGGAGAGAAAGGTTGAGAGGAGCACAGCACGGTTGAGTGGACCTGAATGCTGAGCGGTGCTTTGTCATCACGTGCTGACATGCAGCATCACACACATTGCAGAGCTCTTTATCAAGCCCCCTCTGAACAGCACGCACACAAGATGGGTGAGGCTGTCGCTGTGCTATGCTGCACGGCTGCCTGCTCGATTCAGCGGCCTTTGATGCATTTCTTGTTGTGTCATGGTAATACGCTAATGGCCTGCGGTGAGGCTGAAGATGAATTTTCCTAACACCAGACAGCTCTCTATTGTAACCTTTGTGTTGGCATCAGTCACTTTCAAACTGGGGACATGATCAATTCCCTCTTTCTGAGCAGACCATGTTCAACAGACCACCATAGCAGCAGTGAGGCAGACTGACTCAAAGAGATATATTCTTCTACCGGATCAGGTCCTCTCTCACCTTTGAGCCTCAATCCTCTTCTTTGCTCAGTTCAGTATTGTCAGAGCAAAACCTAAAAGAGTTAATAGTTGTGAAAAGTGAATGACGTGAGAGAAAAGAAGATGATGGGAGAGGAAATTACAGCTCTAATATTGCTGTCTATTGGCTGAACTCTGGAGCAACTTGCAAGGACACGTTGAGATTGTGGCATGGTGTGTGGCCAATGAAGAGCTTGTGTGTGTGTGTGTGTGTGTGTGTGTGTGTGAACGAGCTTTGTTCACATCAAACAGAGCCGAAGGGCCCGATGCAAGGCGCTGGATTTGGACTCAGGCCTGTGCGTAAAAGCGCATATCGCGTTACCAAATATGAATCTGAGGCTGTTATTCACCTTTGTTAGTCAGTCAGTCATTATTATTCCTGACACTGAGCTGGTGAGTACTTGTAGGCCAGCATAAGGTTTGTTGGGGGGACTTTCTTATGCTTCAAGCCGTCCGGTTTACCTCGCGCTAATTCGCCGTGCAGTGTGGCGGATGGGATCATCCATCAAGAGTCAATAGTTAACGTCCGCTTTGTCTCGTTGCTATCCATCATTGGCGCGTGCGTGCGCTCAGACATACTGTGTGTGCGAGTGTGCGCGTACTCTTTATATGACTACCTCCGACCCCGCGGGCCCCTGACCCTGCCCCGCTGACGCGCTGTTCCAAGTGCCCCCGCGTCTCCTTCTCCTCTCTCTCCCCTTTCTTTCGTCTGAGCAGCGGGGGGCGAAAAGCTCACCGCCGACCTGCGCCAGTCCCAACTCTTATTTTAATCTCTGCCTCTCTCTCTCTTCGCTTCCCTCAAGAGTTAGGGGTGTTTTTTCCTCTGACGCAGACCCCGTTAAATGGATAGCCCACCGGTCGAGGCCAGAAGCTGTATCCCATTACCTCCGCTTTTATTTTTATGACACAGCGCCGTGGCTCACAGAAGGCTGGGGTGAACTTGGCCTCTCCGTCTCTCTCTCTCCACACACACACACACACACACACACACACACACATAGAGAGAGAGATACACAAACACACACATACACAGTTACACAGTCCTGCCATTCAGTCTGCAGGTCCGGTCGTGCTGACATCCTCCCTGTTTTGCACTTTACTTACTATTAACTGCACTGCAGTTCACACATGCCGATCTTTCACCTAACAATATTAAACAATATTATGGAACGTCTGCAGAGATTTCTCCAGAGCGCACAGGGCCATCGGGGTGCGGTCACATTGGCTGATTCAAGACACGCGCGTGGATGAGAGGCGTCTACCAATCCTGTCTGCGAGGGCAGCGCTGAAGTGCACGTTGCCTACAGGGGCGTGGTCAGGTTGAGGCACTGTGGTCGCTTGCCTGTAATCTGTTGGCCTGCGGGGCGTGTCCATATATAAAGGGGCGTGTTGATCCCTGCGCAAATAACTTTCCTGTGCCATTCATTGAAGCGCCGCCGCTTTTAACGCGCACCGGCACATAGGTAAGATAAGAGCGCTGACAGTCGGTCACTTATCCCGGGAGGAGGACAAAAGTAACTGGACAGGCAGGGTCAAACCATCCGGCGCGCCCACACACCCAAACCAGATTCAGAAGGGTCAGTTGGAACATTTTTGACGCAAGACGCGCAGGGACAGCAGCGCACTGACCACATTTGGACCTGACAATTCACCTAATCCATACCTGCAGCCGAATATGGAGCGCAAAATCCCTGACTTCGCCGGAAAATGGGAGATGAAGAGTTCTGAAAACTTCGAGGAGCTTTTAAAAAAGCTGGGTAAGTGATAAAAAATTAGGGTTTAAACAAGTCACCATGGCCTAATTTGGCAGCTTGACTCATTCTTTGCGCGAGAGTGATTTCGTATGAGGCTCTTATTTCTGTGCGTAATGACACAGATCAGACGTGTCAGCTCAAACTGTAGCTTTCTCAGAATTTTATAGGTCAAATCCTCTGTGTCCGTGCACCAGTGTGGATCACCCTCTGTGGCGCTTGGGTGGGGGGTCTTTGTCATTCTGCAGAACCCAAAATTCAGTGTTTGGCCCACAGCCAGCCTCACCCTTTTCTCTCTCCTCTCTCGCGTTGCCTTCCCCTGCGAACACAATAGAGACAAACGGCGGTACATCTGTCTGTGTCACAGCCTCCGATTGTGTGTGTGTGTGTGTGTGTGTGTTGAAGAGGACCGTTATGGCACGATACAGTGTAAGACAGTCACACCATTATTCTAAAGTGACAGTCGGGAAAAAAATGACAACACCTGCTGCTGAGATTCACTCAGTTTGGTCTCATCACTGGTGCGTCTGAAGTCTGGGCAGGCGTGAGTCTCTCTCTCTCTCTCTCTCTCTCTCTCTCTCTCCCTCTGTGTGTGTGTGTGTGTGTGTTGTGCTGCGTCTGTCGTTAGTAGCCAATTTCCATTTGATGACTTTCCAGCGCACACCTGGAATTCAGATCATCTCATAATGGCACACAGAGATGACTGTATGAATGCACTGTCGCCGCCTCTTTTATCTCTGTCTTTCTCACACACACACACACACACACACACACACACACACACACACAACGTCTAGTGTATTGGTATGTTATTAAATTGCTGTCAAATGGCACTATTGTTCTGAATACAGATCAGAGGTGGCAAAAGACGACTACACACTACACACATTCTTTACTTAAGTAGAAGTACATATACTTGTGTAAAAAAGTCTGTTAAAAGTAGAAGTTTTTTTCTTAAAAGTAATAAAGTTCAGGTTCTGAAAATGTAAGGAGTCGAAAGTACAGATATTTGTGTCAAAATGTAGGGAGTAAAAGTAAAACGTCAGAAAAATGAATACTCAAATAAAGTACAGATACCTGAAGCATCTCTTTTGGTACAGTAACAAAGTATTTGTAATTTGTTGCTTCCCACCTCTGATACAGACTCATCACCACAGGGCTGGATTGCAAATTCAACCGGTCCTGTTATGACGCACAAATTGGCATCCGGCCTGTGTCCGTGTGTGTGTGTTTGTGTGTGTGTGGGTTGGGGGCTATCACAAAAGGAAACATGGCATCATGATGATATGGCACTGTGTGCAACAGTGTGCATGTTTTAGCATGCATATATATCTGGATATGCTTGTATACGCTGTTTTAAATCCCTGTCAAGTGTGTGCAGGAGTGCCAGAGTGATGGCAGGTGTAAGACAAGTACTGACGGAGGAGCAACTGCAGCAGAAATGAAGGTTCACTGCCACCAAGTGACACTGATGTTCCAGAGTCAATACTCTGCAGACATGTATCACCACATGTGTTTTTATGTTCCTAAAATGTCCTTCTAAGTTGACAAAGAGGTTAGTTGGTTGGTTTCACTGGGAGGCAAAGCACAGCCGCATGCAGCCTGTCAGCACTCAGCTCCCTCCTGCTTCCCTCCATCCTCTCTTCCTTTCCTCACCTCTCTTCTCCTCCCCTTGCCCCTTGTCTCCCTGTGTCCCAAATGCTTCCTCTGCCCTCTGCTCTTTCACCCCTGACCCTAACCGTCTGTCTAGCTATCTATTTATTTGTGTGTGTGTGTGTGTCCCAACTTGGCCGTGTCTATGTGATTTTAAGCATTTTGGTCACAGGTTTTCAGAAGTCTGTTTAAGTAATTTTAAAACTTCTAACAACTGGCACGCACTTTAGATGTCTGAGCCCCCTGCATGGCTCCCAAATGGTCTACAGACCAGCACTTGACTCCTGTGAACCAACTCTCAGAGGTCAGTTAGTGTCTGCAAATCAGTTCGTTGCCCGAAATAATCCAAACTTTTACAAAGGGGGTTAGGGTTAGGGTTGTCTTTTCTCAAGCAAGGTTTGCACTGTCAACTAAGAGTGAACCAATGTCTAACTAATGTCTTTTTAAAAAAATGTTCTTTCTCAACAGTTTTTAATCAGAGGTCAAGGTCTACCTCCTTTTGGGGTTACAAAGATGATTTCCATCATCAACCTCAACCTTTTTACACTGGATAAAAATGTTAATGCTATAAAACGGAGAGAGGCTGTGAAAGTTCACATTTCCTTAACTAGGCCAGCTAAATGCTTTGACATGTTTAGCTAAATAACTGACCACCAATCATTTCTACACTGGCTGTCTTTGCAACCACATAATTAAATGTAGTGCTGAAAAAAGAATTTAGGATAAAAATACTTATATAAGCTACTTTGGTAAAAGCGGCAATGCAACAGGATAAAAGGAATCCATTGCAAGTAAAGGTCCTATGTCATCAGCAAAATATACTTCAGTAGTAGCACGGAGGTGTGCCTTTAAAAGTCTTACTATTATTACACATATTATATTGCAGTGATATTGCAAAAGTGCTTTCACATGTATGCAGCATTTTAATGTTGCAGCCAGTCAGGATGGAGCTTATTTGAATTTTTCTACACACTGTTTTATAATTTTATCTTTAATGATCATATTTTCTAAAATATGTCTGGATGTAAATTTCTATCCCAAGAGTCACTAGTGACAATAACCATTGCATACTGTAAATGCAGTGCACTAAAATGTGCAACATTCCTCCTTGAAATTTAGAAGATTAACATTATAGTGTACCATAAATTAAAGTATTTCAACAAAGTGTGAGTGCAGCAGAAACTGCACTTAACTGCTATACTTGAGTACATGTACTTACTCTCCACCTCTGACTGCATGTCTGGGAAACAGATACCAAGCATCATACTAAAATAAAAATGAGACAATAAGACAATGCCTCAGGTGCAATACTGTGCAATGCAACAGAGTTAAATTATGACTAAAGCTCCCACGTACAGGCACGCACACACTTTGCACAGTTTGATGCAACATCCATCTGCACAAACTGAGTCGATGAGAGTGCACATGCACGTACTGTACTGTGTGTGCAGTAGCGCATACGGTGTACAGCCTGGATATGCAGACGCATGCTGAATGACTGTGCATTTCAGAGTGCGTATATATTTACCCTTGGTGACAGGTGGGAATGTGTGAGAGGTGGGAAGTGCGAAATCCAACTCTATGGCAGACACACACTGGACGACATACACATACACACACTTCCCCTCACACATGGACAGAGATCTTCACACACCACACACAGACCACTGCCCCCTTGTCTGTCTGGGGGGGG
>JAQFJA010000025.1:15117890-15127926 GCA_029874485.1 Naso brachycentron | reverse complement strand
TGAGTTTAATTATGCCTATACATTACTTAAACAGTCTAATTTCGGTTATCTTTAAGTGCGTAGTTGGCATTCTGCAATAGGAACTACCAGCAATAGCTGTACTGACACTTGACGGTGTAAATGTGTCAGTGCTTGTCATTCATAGTGGCAATACAAGCACAAGGCTACACATGTGATTGACTAATTTAGTTCAAAAGAAATAAAAGGCCAATAAGTTTATTTTTACTGTTGCAAGACTACATGTGCCCACTGTACATACTAGCAAAACTGCTCATTTTTACACTCAAACGTTATGCCGTCTGACACGACTTCTTTGGTAATTTTCACAAACCTTTTGAAAGTGAAGTTTCTGGACAAAACTGGTCCTTAATTTCCAGCATCTCACAGATAGAAGACAAAACACATGCTGACAACACAAGAACACTTCCGCTCTTCGGTTTAGTTCGCTCGGCTCGGATTTGCCCAGCGGTGCCGCGGTGCATGCCGGGCTGGAGGCGGACAGCTGTCTTCAGTTTGTGGAGGACCGACGTCAGTGTTTGTGCTGGGCTGTGGAAGATGGCGGAGGCTGCGGCTGTTCCACCGCATCGGTTTTTCTGTCACTGTTGTAAGGGAGAAGTGCACCCCAAACTCCCGGTAAGATAAACGTTTTTCTTTATTTATGTATCACACTCTCTTGTATCATTTTGTGCGGTTGACAGGACACCATTTTCCCAAATTTACCGTTTTGTTTCGCTTGCCTGCTACAGCACAACACCAGCTAGCCAGTTAGCAGTTAGCAGCGTTTGTTGTTGTTAACTCTAAATAAACTCGTGACACTTGCTTATATCTCTGTCCAGAAACACATCAAAAGCAAATAAAGACTAGTTTTGTTAGGGTTGCATGTTTGTGACAGTTTTGTTAAGGCATAGTGCTCGACGCCTTGCTTTGACAGCTTGGGGATATTATGTTTTGCATTAAACAGCACGAACAGCTGAGAGGAGAAGGTTTATAGTATTACCTTGCCATTTAACCGTGTAGACAGTGTTCACACTGGTTGTTTGACATTTGGTTCGTTTTTGTTTCACTTTTGTGTTTCTGATTAAACATATTCTTGACAGAACGAGTTGGGGAATTTTTAGGAACATAAACATGTAGTTTTTAGTTTCAGTTTTAAACTCAAACGGTAGTAACGTCTACGCTAACGCTCATTTAGAGGAATTGTAACGTCAACGTTGTGAATGCTGACCCTTTACCATACATTTACCAACCTTAGTACTGTATTGAACACATACGTATTACACTGCAGACGATTTTAAAGGTTTCCTATTTACAATCAGATGCCAGTTCATAAGGTACACCTAAAACTATATTCAATCTAATGTAACAGCCTTGTAGTAAATCATATATTCATGATCGCTATTTTGTTATAACTGTTAAAGAGAGGTGGTAATTAAATTTATTGGTCATTTTTGAAGCTAATGTCTTTAATCTTGTTGCGTAATATTGCTTTCACCTCTTACTAATGATTTAAACAATTAAGTGATTGGTTAGATACAAAATACTTGGTTACAGCATCTCACATGTGAAGAGTTTCTGGATTAAAGACAGATCTTTATGACTGCAAGTTTATTACCTTTGGGTTTAATACAGTTCTTTGGTAAACAAACAAACTTCTGGATCTATACACTCTCAGAATCGAAGATAAAGCAATTACATTGTGATTGTTTTGTTGTTGTGTTCTGTACATGTGACATCTATTGCACGTCTGTCCGTCCCAGGAAGAGGGATCCCTCCTCTGCGCTTCTCTCAGGGGGTTTCTTATTTTTCCCTGATTCTTTCCATGGATTTAGGGTTTTTAAGTTTTTCCTCACCCGGTGAGAGGCTCTAAAGGACAGAGGATGTCACATCTGTGCAGTTTGTGAGGCCCTCTGAGACAAATTGTAATTTGTGATTTTGGGCTACAAAAAAATACATTTGATTGATTGATTGACAATGAATTCCAAGACATCATCTTGTGTTTTAGGAAACAGTGGTAGGCCTTTAGAGTCATTAAACAATGAAATAATGGATGATTTTACCAAAAATGAAAACAACGAAAATGCTGTGAACAAAATGTATATATTAAACTGGAAATTGAGTATTAATTGTTGTCTGGATCACCAGATTATCATAGAGGCTGTATCGTAATTTTATATTACAGTGAGGGTAATTCCAGCCTAAGCTGTCACTGACTCTAAACTGGCCCGCTTGTCTCAGACGCACTCAGTTCTGTGGCATGTCTTCACTGTGCCAGCTGACTGCAACGCCCAGGGTTAGCACCCCACGCGACTACAGTTTATCCCAAGGAACATCTCTCAGTCACATATCTATTTTTACAATAGATGTGGAAACCTTTCTGTTAGAAAACGACACACAATTCTTTTTAACTGTTTTTGCTTACTAAAGGGTTTTTAGCCCAGCTATGACCATGAGTCTGGTTTTACATCCCTAAATTTTTGTAAAACAAAGTAAATGTGATAGTGGGTTTTTTTTTAACCTAATTTTCTTCAACGTATGTTCTAAAATAAACTTATACGTCTTATCTTTCTTAGTCCAGTCTGTATTCAGTGACCTGACTTCAGTCCTGTTCCCATGGTTGAAAAAACCCTGGCTTACAGTGAGGGGACAACAAATGATCCAGCTGTGGAGACTGGCTGTTGTGCCTTCCTCATTCTACTGAGGTGGTTCATAAAACACTACACACTGTGGGTGTGGTTGGCAGACCAGCTCTACCTCCTGGGCTACATTCATAAAACACTGGACGTCTTACAAATCTGATATTGTTACCTTGGCAAGACAAACTGACAAGTGTTGTTTTGTTGATCAAGCCAGTCAGAATAATGTCTTAACAATGATTGCCTTTAAAAGCCTTGGCAAAAGAACATAAAAGGACATTTTCTAGGTATCAATAAATCACAATATAGCCAATATAGATATTCAGCTTACATGTGACATATTTGTTCGATGTACTCATTGGAATTTAGCAAAGCTTATTGTGTTAAACATCAGTTTGCGTCTCTAAAAAACAAAAACTGGGCACTTTGTTGTTCTAATTGCTGTTTACTCGTAACTATTCATATGGATAACAGTCATAATGCAGTTAGAACATTAAAAAAAAAATTCTTATTAGAGGTGAAACAGTTAGTGTATAATCTATGGTTTATTGACAGAAAATGAATCTGCCACTTCTTTGACAATCATATTTCATTTCAGCCGTTTTTCATACAGAAACGCAAAAACACTCATGTGATACATTGATGCTTCTCTCTGTTTTTTATCGTCCTTAACTAATTATCATTGAGTTGTGGACAGTTGGTTTGTCTAGGAAATAATAATGAGCAATTTCCCTAACCTGCTGTCTCCTTACAGGAGTACATCTGTCCACGATGTGACTCAGGGTTCATAGAGGAATTAACAGAAGACTCCAGGTAAGAGAAATTATTCCAGGTATCTACCTTATATCTCCAAACAATGTGAGACGTTAAAGGCCTTCTAGTATTGGTCTGGAACAAAGTCATGTGCGTGAATTGTTAGAGATGTTTTCATGTGAATTTTTTTTGGGAGGAACCCACATGTTGAACTGTAAAAGACTGTAAGTTTACCATATAGTTTTTTCTTAATGCTAGCACTGAACCTGATAATCAATATAAGGTTCAGTGCATGTTGCTAATAATGTGTCTTTTGTCCCCTTGTGCGCATTTTCCCTCAGTCTCCTAGAGGGTGGCGCTAATGGGATAGATGACACAGCCACACACTTTGCAGAGGTACGAGCTGAGGGATATTGGGAAAAACATGGTGGGGAACCGGGGGGAAAGGAATGATTGCAGTCATGTTATATGTTTTAATTGAATTTGTCTCCTTTTTTCCCTACCTTCTTCTCCACTCACCTCCCTGTTGTCCCCTCGCCTTCATTTTGCTTTTGCATGTTGGCTCCCTCTTGCTTCTTATCATGCTGCCTGCTTTCATATCCATAAACCCTTCTTTCTGTTTGAAAATCCCTCTGTCTCCACACCTTTACCTGTCTCACCCTTTGTCCAATCCCATCATCCCTGTAGCTATGGCACATGTTGTTAATGGAGCGGCCATTCACAGATGGTGACACATTTGACTCAGAACCGCGACTCCCTGGAGGGCGCTTGGGGGGTCTGAGTGACCTTGGGGGGTTGGGAGGGGGTCCAATCGGGGGGTCAGTCCCAGCAGGCCTAGGGGGAGCTATGGGCGGTCTACTTGGAGCTGGGGAACACTGGGGACCAGGACGCCCCCCTCGCTTGCACAGTCAGAGAAGATACCGGTCCAGAGGCAGCAGTAGGCCGGACCGCTCGCCTGCTGTGGAGGGGTGAGTAACTGACCACCTCTTCTGTCTTCCCTGCCATCCTCTTGGTTCTCTTTTCTGCTTTGCATACTCCCACTTAAATCATGACAGTGCTACTTACGCTCTCAAAATTCTAACTATTTTTATTTTTGGCGATTACATTCACTTATTCACTAATGTTTTTCTGTCTGTGTCTCAGGATTGTACAACAGTTTCTTACAGGCCTCTTTGCCAACTCTGGAGTCCCCGGCTCACCTCCACTCTCATGGTGAGATGACATTACAGTGGCGTCACAGTGTTAGCATCCGAGTGTTAATGCTTTTTCTTCAGCTTGTGGTGTCTGTAGTCCGTTTTACACGTGCATCGTAACCCTGATCTAATCTGGACATTTCCCAGAAAACTGTATGTAAAAATGCAAATGTCTGAACCAGCTGTACTGGAAGTGAACTTTATCTTTGCAGCTCCCTAAAGCAAAGTCCGTGTAATGTTCAGTTGAGCCCATGTGTTAATAGGGCAGCTCACTGTGTTGAGATTTCACAGCAAGCAAGTAGTTGTGATGATATTGCATGGACTTCAGCTGCCTTGCACTCTTTTCTGCTTGACTGTTTATTGCTTTCAGATTTATGGTTGATATTATGCCTGCGTCCCAGTGCATGGAGTTATGATATCATGCAAATCAGTCATAATTAGAGATGGGATAATAATCAATATTATCATGTATCTTGTTAAAAAACATTCACAATAATTTTATTGTGTGAAATTTTATTATCAGGATTATCATGAATAATCTCACATGGAGGACTTAAAAAAAAACGGTCTCTCTGATGGACAGTCATATATATAATTTCCTGATTTATTTTGAATTGTCTAAACCTGTCACCATGGCTGGAGGCTTGGATTGCACATTGTATCCACCTCAAAGAACAAATTAAATAAGATGTGTGCAAATACAACCATACAACTACCATATAACATTCCAAACAACAACAACAAAAATGACAGGGAGATTAGGTAACCACTATTTATTTATCCTTTATTTATGCAGGAAGACCTTAATGTTTATGATTACTTATTTGAGATTCTTAAGAAGATGTGTTTTAACTGTGCTGCAATAAAAAATATATCACCCAACAGATTTTCAATGTTTTTAAGTGCAATTTAAGTTTTCATTGTAAGGTTATACGAATATTTTTATCTTGATATCAATCATCACAATTATTTCTGGACAGGATAACCGTGACGTGAAATTTTCATATCGTCCCATGCCTTGTCAAAATTGCAGATGAGTCCCTATTCTGCTTGCTTTACTCTGGTGCCACACACACACACACACACACCCCAAACCAATGAGTGTTTCCAGTAGGTGCGAATGCCTATAAGATACTGAAAATCACCTTTTGTGTGCTACATGTGCGAAAGAGCAACTCTGGACAACGTCCAGACCTGATCCTCTTGATGTTAGTTCATATGCAGAAACATCTTGTGTGTCTCTCAGGACGGGGATGCTGCACTCTAACCCGGGGGATTATGCCTGGGGACAGGGAGGGTTAGATGCTGTGATAACACAGGTAAACCAAACTTAATAAAACTTGACTCTAACTGATGTCTCTCTGTCATCTTTTAATTTCTCAGAAGTTTACAATGCGTATGTGTTTGTTTGTGTGTGTATGTGTTTAGTTACTAGGTCAGTTGGAGAACACAGGACCTCCTCCAGCAGAGAAAGAGAAGATCTCCTCTCTCCCAACTGTCAATATCTCTCAGGAACAAGCAGGTCAGTAATTATTTTCTTTCATATTTGTCTCACTTGGTCTCTCCATGTTTCATTTGTCATGCTGGTGAAGCACAAATTGCAATAATGCTTGTTGGTGTAGTTGAAGCTGTAAATGATCCTCTGTATACAATAACTGTATCAAGACAGCAAAATACACACCTTTGGCTGGATCAGATCTCATGAAATTATTGCTAAGTTTGTGTGTAAAGGCATCAGTGAGTGCTCAGTAACTACTGGCTTGCTGGTCTTTCGTATCCTGTGTGTTTCTCTGAGTTCTCGTCGTCCTCTTCTGTTTATGTTTGGCCCGTTTTACCACTCAGCTCTGTGTTTAGTTATGCAGCCCAGCTTTTGCAATGCCTCTGAGAGCTCACTTATTTGGACAAATGATGATTCATGTGCATTTGTTTCAGTATTTCCTTGTTTTATTGTTTTCAGTAATTAGTTTTTTTTTTTAAAAAAAGGTATTGTTAAAATGTTTTACTGCCCTGTTGAGGCTCTTCATGATGCAAACAGTTTGGGTACTAGTGATCTGATGCAAATCCCTTTTAAACAAATGTCCTCAACATCTCAACAAATCTCTCCTGTAGACTGCTGTATGGAATGTCCGGTGTGCAAAGAGGACTTTGCCGTGGGAGAGCCGGTCAGACAGCTACCCTGTAACCACTTCTTTCATTCAGACTGTATAGTACCGTGGCTGGAAATGGTGAGTCGCAAGGAAGAAGGTAGAATGCTGTAAAATAAACACATGAAACTGATCCTGAAAGGGGTATTACAGAATTTTTGATATAGGGCCTCATTTTCAACTTATCCAGTCTTATTCCTCCTGATAGAGTTAGTGTGTTCACGTAATAATTTCAAAAGTCAAACTATGGCTGATTTGATTTAATTTATGACTCTGGCTAGCGTCAGCAACGACAGGAAGCTGCCAAATTATTTACTTCCTGTTGCTACTTAGCCAGAAATTTAAGAAATTCAGCCCTAGTTTGACTTCTGAAATTATTCTGTGAACACACACAGTCGCCTAATAGATTGTCGTCATATTAGACTTGCTTTTGGTGAACTGCGGAGTGTTTATTCGGTAGGGAATGCCACTGGTGCCATTGACTTGCACTAGCATTAAGAAGGTCGAAACAACGACCGCCCAAACTCCATACTGCATCAAATGAGCCAAAAATGGTCTCCTGTCATAGGAATAGGACTGGAGAAATAGAAAATGAGGCACATGTAAAAAATTCCCAAATATCTCTTTGATGGCATGTAATACTGTAGATGAGGTATTCACAGTCAGGAGGTAATAACACCTAAAAAAAATTTAATCCCATGTGCTGGCTACCTGTAAATCCTCAGAAACATCAGGTTGACATTCTGCATTTTTGTGAATGTGGACCAAAACAAACAATAAATTAGTCCATCGTCCCTTGTCTGTGACGCTGATGATAGACAATTTTAATTATGCCTCACATGTATATAATTTCATTTGAAAAAAACAGTGGTTCGAACCCCTGGCTCTTTCAGTCAACATGTCAAAGTGTCTCTTGGACAAAACACTGAGCCGTGATGCTCCTGATGGGCCTGTAAGTGCGTTTCCCTGCGCCTTGCATGGCAGTTCTGTTGCCATCAGTGTATGTCTGTGAGAACAGGTGAAAGAGAGTCTATTTTAAAGCCCCACCAATGTTTAAATCCCTACAAGGAACTTTTAACTGGATATGAAGCAGTCTCAGTTTAATACAGATGCCTCACATCATTTTTACATCGGCAAATGAAACCATAATGCCTTTACCCGGTCTGCACAATCTGCTGAAACACTATGAAACACTTTACAGCACACAGACTGGAAGAGATCATTTGCTATTCTCTTTTACTGTCTACGGTTGGAAGCAGGTGGATATGTCTCTTAAGAAATTTTTAATATTTGTGTTTATGGTCGAACTGGTATTGTGCAAGCAAGTGGCGTGTTTCTCTCTTTCAAAGCAAATGCTTGCACTAGACAAGATTTAACAACAGTTAGCAGTACCGCTTTTGTCCACTTGGGCTGCTACAGTCAACACAAAATTTAAGTTCTTGGAGGGGCTTTGAGGTAGAAAAGTGCTTCATAAATGCCATTTATTTCCCATTGAAAAATAAGAAATGTAATATAATAAAGAAAATGTTGCTCTGTACAACCATGTTGTTCATGAATGTGCTTCTAGGTTTATGACAACAATTGAGGTTAACGGCTGTAGGTCGGTGTCAGGCTTTTGGCCACACAGGAAATACTTGTCCGTCGGTTGGATCAATCGAATGTTGGTTTTTGGTGTAAAGCAAGAAAATATATCATCTCTTTTTGTTGAAAGAATGTCTAATAAAACAAAGCTGAGTTTATGTTCAGCATTTTGCCCAAATCTATCAGTCATCTAACATTAGCAGTGGGGACCTTGGCAGACAAGACAAGATCATAACATTCAAAATCGAAGCACCGCCTGAGCATCATTTTAAATACAGCTAAAATGAGTCCACTCATTAAAACAGCCCAAAGCTGATGTTTTTCTGTATTCTGTTCTGTGGCCAAACAGCATGACACATGTCCAGTGTGTAGGAAGAGCTTGAATGGAGAAGACAGCAGCAGCCAGTCCCCATCAGAGTCCCCCTCCCTCTCCATGGACCCCCGCACACAGGAGAGATGGTCCTTCTGAGACACCCACCTGTGTCATCCCTCGGCTCTCCTCGCCCACATCTAACAACACGCTGAGAAGACAAAAGCTTCTCACTTTCCTCTTTTCATCTCTGTTGCTGTCATAATCATCTCAGTCTGATATTTTTGGTATTTTTATTTTCTATTTTAATGCCTTCCTCCTCAACCATGTATACCGATACCCGTACAGACGTCTTAACAGTCACTTGAGGTCTTTTTTTTCTTTTGCCTAATAACAAACCAGCCGAGATTGACGATGATCAAGCCCACGCTTTCTTTACTTCCACCCCTCAAGCAATCTCCTCTTACATCTTTCTTGAAATGCACTGCTGCAATACACTATTGTGCGGGAAATGCCAGACTTTATATGATACACCATGCCTTCTTTGATCATCGGAAAATTCGCGAAATCCTGCAACTGAGCCCTGTATGGCCTATGGGAATACTTAAGTGGTTTCCTTCAGTCTTGGCATTTACAGGAACTGGACCAGCAAAAATGAACACCTGTATCTCTGCAATAAATGTCACATTTATGAAGGGTATATTCTTTCATATTTGTTTAGATTGTATCCACAAGATACATTGAACTCTGGCTCACACGATCACAAACGGAATCTGTAACGCCCAGTGAAAGCAAAGGATTCTCCAGCATCAGAAAAAAAAAAAAAAAAAGTCATGCCAGCAAGGGAATGAAATTAAAAATTCCACAGCTCAGCCCGTCATCCAATGCTTTAGATTTAAAAAGACTCCTCCTGGTGTATATATTATAAACAGATGACATCCCTCTGTCATTTTATTCCTCTGTTTATGACTGTCTTTTTTTTCCATATTTTTATCACTCTTTGGTGTACATAATTTTAGTCCAACAATTTATGGTTTGCAACGAAAAAAAAAATTTGAGAATGGAGACAAATGTGAAATACCTGGTTATTAAACTGTATATTATATATATGAAAAAAAAATGTCTATGATGTATTAATAAATTGACAAACTGTGATAGTTTAATTGTGTTAATCACAACCTGATAACACAAGTGTCACCTTATATCCTTTCTGTAACCAAACATACTTTAAATATTAGACTTTACATAAAATATTTAAAGCAACATGCGATTTGAAAGATCAGATGGCAACAGCAGCATTTACAAATTCTGTACATCAGTTACATCATTTGTTCAGAGACTTCACGGTGAGGACACTTAAAGCCTCTTAGTAGGTGGAAATCAAGGCACCAGTTTCACTTCAGCACAGGTCATTCTGATAGA
>JAQFJA010000025.1:15083590-15098669 GCA_029874485.1 Naso brachycentron | reverse complement strand
AAAGAGGAGGGGAAGGGACTGGATCAAGTGTTTGAATTAGTCAAGAGCTGATTGATTGATATATTGATTTTGGGAGAGTAGGTAGAGTAAGGATTACAACATAAGTAAAAGCACAGAGGTTTAGAGAGTGTAGTCTGTCCCTCAGAGCTGCCATTATTTACAGATTGCTAGAAAAAAAACAGCTGAAGTTGTTTTTGAAGAATGTGAGTAGGTCTCTCTTCCAGTTAGTGTAGACATTCTGGGAATCGGCGGCGTTTGATTGGCCCCCTGGGTTTTCTGTATGATGAGATCATCTCTGTGGACACAGACTTTAGCACCTCACTACAGCTGCTTGCAGGAAGGGGACTTTCCCCTCAGTTCCTGTATGCTGCTACTCAGCATCTGAGCTCACTGAAATGACTAATCACTGGCCTCTCTATCTTTCTGTCTGTGTTTCTCTGTCTGTCTTTTCTTCCCCTCCTCTGTCTGCCGAAAACTTATTCCATCCTAGTTCAAGCCAAAAGGATAAGAGAGAGACCTTCCATCGCTGGATGAAGAAGCGCAAATTTACTTGAACTGTTATAGGATATCGTTTTGGAAATCTCTTGACCCACACCTGCATTCTGGTCTTTGTCCTTGACCCCGCTATCCCCACTGGGGTAATTTAAAGGTGTTAAACTTGGAACCCTACAGCCTCCTACTTCTCCCCCCTGCCTTCTCTGATGGACCAGAGAGTGAAGGGGGGAACCCCTCCAACCACAAACTCCACTCTGGAACCCACCTCTGCACCTGGAGACGCTGAACAGGACCAAGTTGCAGAGAAAAAGAGGAGAGGTGAGGGGGAGAATGGAGATGTAGGGGAAAAGGAAGATGAGAAAAGGGGAGCAGGGAGAAAGAGAGAAGGAGACAAGGGGGCGGTGCTGGAGTTGCTCATCGAGGGGCGCTGTGGTAGCGCAGGGCAGCAACAGCTTCAGATCTCTGGCAGAGAGACGAGCTGCCCTGAGGGGAATGTACGACTCCGGATTGGACTACAGGCCAAACGCACCAAGAAACCGCCTAAGATCTTGGAGAGCTATGTCTGCAAGCCCACCATTAGGACCTATCAGAGGCAAGGCAAGGGGGTACTGTTGAGGGGGGATGGAGATGGAGGAGTGGGCCAGCAAAGCAAAACCAGCTCTACTTCAGACGAGGCAACCAGAGATCAACGCTCAGGCTTGGATGCTATCCAGACCACATCCAAGCAAACTGCTTCTGCTGCTCCACCAACACTTGCATCATCATTATCATCCCCATCGTCATCTTCCTTATCACAGCCACTGTTGTCATCAACTTGTACTACAGCTTCCAGCGCAGCCTCAGTCCCTGCCGTAACCAGCCAACCAACCAAGTCCGCCAAACAGGTAAGTCAAAAACAAGAACACTTTCCTCCCACAAATACAGTTTCCTTAATGTCAGCTGCCAGTATTAAACTTGCTGTTAATGTAAGTTAGCTAAAATGGAAAAACAACCTAAGGCTCACAGTGACTGAAGGTATAATACATTATTAATGGCATATAATGTATGTGCTGTAGCTCTTTTTTAGCTTTTGCTTTAAATCACCTGGCAGACCTATAATATGGTGCAAAATCAGCTCTGTGCCCAGTTGTAATAAGGTTAAATAAGCTATTGTCTCAATACTGAAACCTAAGCAGCCCATTTAAATAAACAGACCTATAAATAGGACAACAGCACGGCAACCACTTGGAGCTATTACAGACATTGGTCCATCAGTCCCTATGACAATCACCCAAGGGGAAGCTTATTGCTTTAGCTGAGCAAACGCCACTCAAGCTGCAGCATACCAAAATTACAGGACAAGTACGAAATGTCAAGCCATCTCATCTGTATTAGTGGCAATTTATAGCTACCAATAGCACAGCTTTCTTTCTCTCTTTCTGTCTCCGCCTGGCTCTCTATATCTGTCTCTCTCTTCTATTTTTACATCCCCTCTTTTCTCTACCTGCTCTCATTTATCTTTCACTCCCCCTCTGTCCCTGTCCCACTCCCTTCCTCTCTGTTTCTCTGCCTTTGTATTTCTCCTTTCTGTGTCAACCCCATTTCTGTTTCCATCACCTCACTCTCTCCTTCTCCTCAATATGCCCTCTTTGTCTGCCTGATTGAATCATTTTGTTCTCACTCTCTCTTTTAATGGGCGAACAAAAACAAAAGCATTTCAGTATTGTCTCTTCCCCATTGTCCTTTGCTGTTGTTAACAGCAAACTAATGGATGTCACAGTCGTTGTTGTCTATGACAGAGACTTTGTGTTTGCATTCCCCAGGTTTCTGCGAAACTGGCCGACAAGACAGAGGTGAATTCAAATGGCTCATCTGAGAGAGTGAAGAAAGAGAAGCTCCCTAGTGTCAATGGCCAGCCTGTCACCGCAGGACACAAACCCTGTTCGCCTGCAACACACCAGACAGCTTCACCTAGTCCATCCACACCATGCATCCAAGCTCTATCTGCATCGGAAACCAGGAATGAAGGAAAGACCTCCAAGAAACATAATGGTTTGGTGCAGTCAACAAAACAGAAGGGACTGTCGAATGGCAAAGGCTCTGCCGACGTCCTTGGCACTTCCACCTCATCAAAAATCAAAGCTGGAAAACATGGCAGTTCCACCTCTGTTTCTTCCATGGACTCCTTGACAAGACCTCCCATCTCCACCAGCTCCCACAAAGAACTAAGCCTGTCCAATAACAGTAAACCAGACTCTCCTTCCTCTCCCCCAGTCACCCCAAAGTCACAGTCCTCCCCCGCTGTGAATATTTCTTCTGCTCAATCCCAAAATCAGGATCCTTCTCTTCAGCCTTCATCAGAGAAAAAGAAAGATAAAGACAGGAAGGCAAAGAAAGAGAAACGTAAAGACAAAAAATCAAAACGAGATAGATTAGAGTCTGAAAGAGTAAAGAGTGAGAACAGAAAGGAGGAGGGCAAGAAGAAGAAAAAGGAGAATGGGAAGGATGGAAAATCAAGGCATGGTAAAGAAAAGGATGGAAGACATAAGACTGACGATACATGGAGGGATGAACTAAAGATTGAAAAAGGAAAGGCAGAGAAAAAAAGGGTTAAACTTAGCCCAGACAGACAGAGAATAGAGAATAATAATGCAAAATGTAGTGAAACAGTTGATAGTGGTAAACTCGATAAAACCTGCAAAGCATTGAATCCAGGAAGACCAGAAGAGATAGCCAAGACAGATGACAGTTGCAAGCCAGTTAAACAAGCTGAGCCAGCAACAGCAACAGGTGACACCAGTAAATCAAAAGAACAAGATGGCTCAAGATATTCAACTGTGCCTCTAAGCCACCCCTCTTCTTCTGCTCCTCCCCCTCGACCCACTCCTTCTCCCCGTGCCCCTGTTTCTCCCCCTTCTTCCCCCCAAGAGCAGGACAGCCGACCACTCAAGAAACGTAAAGCCAGGCGGCCCAGCTGGACGAAGCTGGTGCACCGGGCTCAGAGGGTGGAAAATCCGGAAGCGCCTTCAGATTCCCAACATAATCCTTTACTTAGTTTCCCCCAGAACGCCAAGTCGTTCCTCTCTGCCAAGGCCACGATTCAGCCGACTGATGAGTCACTCCCAGCTCTCTCTAGCTCCTTAACCGGCAGCTCCTCCCCTCTTTCTTCTGCAAACAAATCTCCATCCCCAAAGCAAAGTCACACAACATCAGACCCTAACCCCCCTGCTACCAGATGCCCCATAACCCCTTCACGAAAAAGGGGGCGCCCTAAAGCCTACAGCTCTAGCTTAGATGAAACTCCCCCTAGACTTTCACCAAATGCTATCCCAACTGAGGTGCCTCTTCTGGGGTCTGATGGAATTCAGAAAGCCCCTGTATTGGAGCCAAGTTCAATACTGCATTGTGCTGCTCAGCCTCAATCCAGCCCCAAGAAGCGTGGCCGTCCTCCCAAGCGACCTCTCCCCAAGGACCTGAGTGGGGATGCACTGAATCGCACTGATGATACAGACATGAGCAAAGATTTTCATCCTCCAGAAAAGGGGAACAGGCAGCTTAAGATCAGGAGACTGATTAATGAGATGAAGAAAAGAAAGAAGAGAAGACTTCAAAAGGTAATGCTGTCTGGATATGTAGGAAAGGAGGGAAGGGGAGGAGAGGCAGCAGATGGCGAGACCTCAATGAGAATGTGTAAATCGATTGAATCTACAACAGTACACACGCTCTCAGCCCTGTCCTCCTCCTTTGGGAGTAAGCTGGGCCCTCAGATCAATGTGAGCAAGAGAGGAACCATCTACATGGGCAAGAGGCGAGGACGCAAGCCCAAAACCCAAACAGCCCCATCAGTCCAAGCAAATTCCCAAAGCTCCACTCAGCCATTTCTGTTTACCAGTCCCTCTGAAACATCTCTCTTCTCAAACCAGCCTCAGCCTCCCTCCTCTCACCCGTTTCCCTCCCCATCCCTTACCCATTCCAGCGGGGCCCAGAGCCCTTATAGTGAAGGTAGCCTCACAGAGCCAACATCCTCCCTACTTTTTCCTCACACCTTCTCTCTCCCTTCCCCATCATCCTCTTGTACCTCCCCTCGTCCTCCCTCCTCCTCATCCCTCTCTCCTTTTGTAAAGAAGAGTTGTCCATGTCAGGGAAGGCATCACTTCCCTTTTCACCAGTCTTCATGTAAGCTCTCCTGTCCTACCCCTCCACTGCATCATGCACCTGGCTCACCGGGCCACCTAAAAGAAGCCACCCCCTCCCCCAGGAGTGAATCACACAGCGAAGAGACACTGCCAAGTGATAGTGGGATTGGAACAGATAACAACAGCGTTTCTGAACGAGGGGAGATCAGGGGAGCTCGAGGCATGCTCAGGTTAGGTCAGGGGTCAGGAGTGATTCTTGGGGGTCAAAGGCATCCCTCATCTCTTGTGGACTGCCCCTCTCCTGTCTCTTCACCTCTCTCTCACATGCCCAGACACACAAACTCCATCCCCAACTCAACAACAGTGGAGCGGCACAGAGACAGACACAGGCACAGGCGAAGGGATTATGATTGTTCATCTGCCTGTACTTGCCTTTGCCCATGCCCCTGCCCAGGACACAACAAATGCTCTAATTCAGATTATTACACTTGCCTTGGGCACAATGCACTGAAGAGACAGAAAAATAAACACAAGAAGAAGCACCAGCAGCTGCATATGCAGGATCCAGAATTTCTTGCTGAACTAGAAGATATGATTAGTCAGTTCAGTGAGGTTCATATTGGTCGGCGAAGTTGGGCAAGGACAGGACTGGGACAGGGCTTTGATGGCAGTGGGAATGCTGCTGGAGGAAGGCGCCATCACTCCTCCTCCCATCCTCTTCGCTCCAACATCTTCAGGATCAATCTGAATGGCTTCTACTCACCTCATCCTTCATCTTACTCTGCTAACACCTCCATCTCCTCTCAGTCTTTCTACCCCTGTCAGCCTGTGCATTGTAGCAGGAAGCCAGAACGCAGGCAATGTGGTTGCCCGTCAAAGTTTCAGGAGACTATCGAAAATATGGGCTTTTACAGCAGCTATCCCCCAGCCACAGCACTTTACCACCATCTCCCAAGCACCTACCCGCTTCCTTCTCCACACCAGTTTGCCCCCCATCAAGCCCATCACGCCCACTTCTTCCTCAACCCAGCCAGATTCCACAGACGGAGAAGCAGGTTGCTTAGAGAAGGAGCTTTAGGAGGAGAGGCTGAGGAAGATATAGGAGGGAGCAGTGGAGGAGGCCCACACCTAAGCTCAGGTTTTACATCCAGCCTCTCCTGTGGCTGTGGGAGGAGCGAACACAAACACAAGCATAAACATCGTCACAGGCACTGTGAGCGAGATATGGATGAAGAGGAGGAGTTGCACGAGGATGAGGAGGAAGATGGAATGGAGAGAGAGGGGTTAACCAGCTCAAAGCCAAGGTCAGGGTTCATTCTGGGCCCAGGAGACGGAGGAAGGAAAGGGGCAAGAGGAATGGGGAGTATGCTGTCTAAAGAATCGCCTTGGTTATGTGAGAACGGAAATGATTCCTTCTCCTCTGCAGCGGCCACATCATCATCATCATCTTCAGCAGACAGGTACAAACGTACGTCCCTCACCTCACTGGGGCTGGGCTCCTCTCACCTGTCTTCATTTGGAGGAGGCTGGGGTGGCCTTGGTCAGAGCTGGACGAAATTTGGGGGCCTTGGAGGGACAGCATTTGGAAACTCAAACACCAGCTGGAGAGGCTTCTCTGGAGAGCAACCTACAGGCCGACCTATTGAATCAGACGGCGAAGACGATGATGGTGAAGACGTTCAAGAGTCACACTTGTACAGGACGTCCCCTTCACCAACGCACACCAACCTGTTCACATCTGTTGCCACAACTACTGGGGGGAAGGGTCTGAGGAGCGCATTTACCAGTAGGAATCCAGGAACTGGTGACAGGTCATGGAGGAGAGATGAGCTAGCGTGGACAGAGAGGAGAGAAACAGGTAAGGATGCATGAATGATTTGATCTATAAATACGTGAATTAATAGAACAGTGACATGCATGTGCTTCTGTTTGATGCCTAATTAATTGATGCCTAGTTTGTGCTAAAGTTGATGCAAATACTTGGACGTGCTTGTTTGTATTTCTATAGCTGGAAACTGCTGATAAATGCTATAGAAAATCTTCATTGTTAACAATGCTCCTTGAGTTGTGTAAATGCATAGTTGTATTTTCTTATTATTTCAATTGCAGAAAATATGGTTGCAAACAAGTGGACAGTAATTTAAATAATACGGGAAGTCTAACATTAACTGTCTTTATCATTGAAATACATCAATATTGATTTTATACCAAGAGGCTCTTTTCACTTGCAAAGTATGACAGATTTTTATATTTGCACAATGTGGAGATGAGACTGTGGCATCAATAGTTTGGCTAATTTAGTGACAGCATTGCTTTTTCTCAGGTGCTGTTGAGCCTCACATCAAAGCCTTGAGGGTGTTTGTCAGGGAATCAGACTCCGTTCTTTTTATAGCAAATTTCAGACTCACTCAGCTGTGCACAGGACGTGCCGAACACCCCGCCACACACACAACACACAAACAAACACACCTACCCTCAGCAACCAGTATCTTTTGGAATTTTTAAAAAGTGCTATCGCAGGACAACAGCATCTTGATGTGAATCTACCAGAAAATCTTTAAAATCTGCCTAGTTTGCAGCGGACCGCACGCTGTTGCAGGCCGGGGCTACCCAGTGAACACAGTCATTAGTTAACCACCAGATTGGCTATTTAAAGCCTGGCCTATCCCGCTCTGCTGGCCAGCAGGGCCTATTTGACTTGGAAAAATCCAATAAGGAAAGAGTGGCCAGTCTTGTCGGGGACTATGGAAAATGGAACAAAAAGATAAATGACCTCAGGAGTGATTGATGAATGAATAGCGGGGAGGTCAGGATGGGGGCAGAGAGAGCTTGTGAGAGGAAAATGTTGTTTTTGAAAGAGGTGGAATACATTTGACATCAGTTTATCATCTAACGAAACACGTGTTTTAAAGCACAGCACGCTAGAAGCACACGCACACACGTTTTTCTCTCTTTTTTGGGTCTGCTCAGCATTTTGTTCAATGTAAAAGTGCAACCCAAGAGTGCATACATGTGCATGCTAAAATTAAAATGCTCACATTCTCTGCAAAGTGTTTGTGTCCATTCTTGTGGGGTTTTTTTGCTGCATGAGAGTGTGTACCTAAATCACTTGTTAATGCATTTCCCAGAAATGATCTGGTCAGAGGAAAAGTTGTGACTCACCTAATCTGTGACTCAGCCCAGACTGGCCTCACCTCACACCTCCTGCTGGCTCAATCACTGATCTACATCTGTCTCATTTCCTCTCTGCCACTCACTCCCCCGATTTCTCCTGCCTCCCTCTGTCTCAACCCCCCTCCCTCTCTTTCTATTTCAATGACTGCAGGTTTACAAGGTGACTCGAGAAGTCGAGGGCAGCAAAAAAGTGTGCCAACACCTGACAGTGTAGCAGGGAAAAACAAAAGAAGGCCAGGACGTCCCAGAAAGCACCCACTGCCTTCCACTGTATCCTCACCCACGCATTCATGTGCAGCTCCCTCCATGTCATCACCCGACCTCTTGCCGGGATTTAACCATACCAGAGATGCGAGGGAAATGGGAGGGAGAAAAGAAGAAAGAGGGCCAGAGAGAGATCAAGGCGGCGACACAGTGCAGCAGGTGACAGAGTTAGAGCTGCAGGCCAGGAGGAAGAGAGGACGGAAGAGAAAACATGGTGACTCTCCTTGTCATCAGAGGTAAACACTCACAACTGTATTATAAAGTGCCTGAGCTGGTTGACTTGAAAATTCAATACAACCACTCACTAATGCTATATTAACCCATCGTTTTCAGCACTGTGTGCTAAACCAGTGCCTTTTCTCTCTTTCTCTTTTTCCTCTCTATCATTCTATCTCTCTCTTCATACTTTGCTTTTAGTGTCGCTGAGGATAAACCTGAGTGTGACACACCCACTGAATGTTTTAGCCTATCAGATGTGGACCAGGCTCCTTCCCAACCAGTACCCGTGCAGAGACAGGAGAGAGCAGATGGTCCTCCCAGGAAGAACTTTCTGAGGGCGGGTCTTTACTCTGATGATTACAAAACAACAGAGTGAGTTGAATTCAGGAGCAAACCTTTTTAACATTGTTTCAATTTGCAGGTTTTCTGTCAATTTAATGTGTTTCTTTCCCAGACCGCCCTCCCAAGCCCAGCAGCTGCGCAGAGAGAGTATGGAGTATGCACCAGAGGAGCGTGACTATAGCCTTCTACCTGCTCCAATACATGTTGGTGAGTATATAAGAAAATGCAGACACTGCTTAAGTTTTTTGTAGCCATGATAGTTTATCTAAACCTCCTTTGTGTCTCTCAGGGAAGTACCTGAGGCTGAAACGAATTCCTTTTCAATTACCATATGATGTTATGTGGCTGTGGCAGCACAATCAGGTACAGTAGAGCTAAAATGACAAGCGGAAGCATCTTTGGAGACAAAAGAGAATATGTACTGTGAAGTGTCATGAATGTTTCATGTAATTCTCATGTTGTGTTGCTACAGCTTGAGAGGCAGCCGGCTGTGCCCCTGAAGAGGAAGCGGCGTTACTGTGAGTTTCCAGAATTGGATGTGTTATCTTCAGATGTAGTTGAATGCTCAGATAAATACTCATATACAGGGTCTCACTTGCTTTCACTCACTCTGTTTCACTCAGGCCGGCTGAAGGAGAGGACTCTATCCTCTCACCAGACAGGGGTGAGTCCATGTGACTTTAGGTTGATTCATTCCAGTGGAGAATGCAGCTTTGATAGCTAATAATATAATAATATAGCTAATAAAAGCTGAATTTCTCCTTCCTTTTTTATTTCCATTTTACAGCAGGAGAGCTCCAGTGACATTACCAGCCTGTTTCCTCACCTCGACATGGAGCCTTTGACCGGCACTGAGAGGTACAGAAAGAACACTGCGATTAACATTCCAGTATAAACTATTTGATGCACTGTTACTGAAGTGATGTCAACGTGGATGGCTCATGTTTCTCCATGTGTGCTTGGGCCAGGAGCTTTGTGGTAAAACACCACGTGTTTCTCGTGAGGAACTGGGAGCTTGTGAGGGACAGACAGATCCGACTGAGGATAGAGAGAGAGAGAGATGCAGAGGGAGAGGAGGGGGATTCACGACGTCTGTCCTGTGATGGAGCCAATGGGGACAACAGCCACATCAAGTCAGGTCCATGAAGCAAGTGTGTGTGTTAGTTTTTGTTTCTGTAGGTGTTTGTGTATGCATACGTGTATGTGATTGAGCTCTGTGCATTTTCATTTCTATTGTACATCTAAGAAGATTTCTTTTGGTGTCCTGTGTTGTGTCTTTTACTTTATGTGTGCATGTATGCCTGTGTGTGTGTGTGTGTGTGTGTGTGTGTGTGTGTGTGTGTGTGTGTGTGTGTGCGCGTTTGTGTTTGTGCTCTGCTCACAGCCCCACGTCCACATATTTGGCTTGTATCTCCATATCATATTCAGCGGCACAAACTAAGTGTTTTTCCAACCACAGATTTTAGCCTGCAGAAATGTTTCCCCATTTCTGTCATCCACTCTTGGTGTCCAAGAATCCAGCAGGCATCAACTTTCCCCATTAGCAATGAAACCACACAGTTTCCATTAAAGACTCCTTGACTGATGGTAGATAGAAATCAAGAGGAAATAAGGATACTTACATAATTACAGATATATCTGTGAAAGAAATGACATGCTGTTTTTGTTCCCTCTTGCAACGCCTTAACTGACATGCAGAATACTGTTTGACATCTGACCCACAGATCAGCCAGTGGGGGTGGAGGTGACGGTTATCAGCAGTGACCCCCACCATCAGAGTCAGGACACCTCCAGCTCGCTCACTGCCAGCCCCTGTGTGAGTAAACAAACGCACCCACATAAAAAAAAAAAAAGAGAGAAAAATGAATGTTAAATTTCCGCAAGGATAGAAATCTGCTTTTGCAATTAGTTGTGCATACTTGTTCGCCACAGCCCACCAAAACCCAGAACAGACAAGAGGAGGAGGGAGAGGAGGAAAAACGAGGGGAAGAAGAGGTCTGCAGCAGAGAACAGAGGAGGAAACGGCTGAATGATTTACTTTTGACCCTGCAGCATTCATAAGCTATCGGAAAGAGGTGAGTAGTGAAGCATCAGATGTACAAACAGAAGGGACTTGGAGAGATATATGCATGTTTTTGATATATCTCGCCTTTGTGTAGGTGGGACCACTCTCAGAAAGGGACCAGGCCCACCCCTGGACAGATGGTCAAGAACTGATGTCATAACACTGCTATTAACAGTAGTAGTGCCACAGAGAACAAAGCGAGAAAAAGGGAGAAGAGAGCTGGAGAATTATGGTGGCTGAAAATGCAAGAAAGACATCTCACACACTGACAGATGAGTGTGTTGAACCTAACGCTCTGAAGGGCATCACACCAAGGATGAAACCATGGCAACACATCTTTTGTCCAAGCGGGCGAGGGATGATGAGAGAAACGGAGATAGTTTGTCCCGGATGAAAGAAAGAAACAGACCAGCTGAAATGAATTTGCACTAGTGCTGGATGAACAAGCACACTAAATACTGTATGTATGCTGAGTGGACACACTATAAACACACACACATACACTTTGCTCTTACTTCGGCACCTTAAGCAAACTGGGAAAGATAGACTTTGTTCGGCGACTGAAAGTGGACATATGTGGTACTCAGCATTGCGGCTCTGAAGTTTCCAAGAGACGAGGAGTTCACAAACTGCCCAAGGGAACAAAATGTAGCCGGGGCTCTAAACTAGGTCAAAATTGAACCCTCGTTTAATCGTTAAGCTTTCAATGTCACATTGCACCTTTGGGAAATGACACGAGGAGAAGTGAACCAGTTAAAAGCTGTGGAGACAGTGTTTTGGAGCTTTTCTTCACTTTACCAAGACAGTGTCTGCTATGTACCAGTGAATAGGCAAGGGAGGGGGTGGGCTTAGTGATAGGAATTTTGGCAACGCTGCAAGAGAATTTCTAATGAGGTTTTAAGAAAGAAGTTATTTTTGAAAAAAAGGCAGCTTGAGCCCTGTCTGTTATAGAAATGGACGAAATATATTGATGATAGGAATGTTTATTGTTGACTATTTTCAGTATTGCTTCCTGGGGAAGGGAGGGAGAGGGGCAAAAAGTGTTTTGTTTACTTCAGACTGCCTTCGAGAATGTTTCGCTCTTTGCTCCAGAGCATTGACAATCAGAATGTCGTCAGGGGAGAAAGGAGAGAAGAAAGGGAATAAGAACTAGAATTTTTTGCCCCAAATGCTCTGTAGAAGTGCCATGTTGTCTTGTGTATGTACCTAAGCGAACTCATGCAGTCTTTAAAAGCAATATCTCCTCTGATAAGGACTATATAAGGACTTCCTTTATTATGTTTTTTTTTTTTGTTGTTGTTTTCTTAAGTTGTGAATATTTGAGGATTGGAGGTCATTTTTTTCTGTACAGTTGCATAGTAGATTGTTCTCATCTTAGGAGCATTGGGCTAATCCACTTAGTGGAAGTAACCATAACCGTTTAGTTTCATGTGAATGTACATAGAGAGAAACCTGTTTTCCTTCTATCCACAGTAGCGTGTAAAATTAGTATACAACATGACAATACTATTGTGATTATACATAAAACTTAATAATCAAATCTTTCATTTTACTAACATGTTTTTAACAGACTATACAGCTGACCAATATATCAGTCATTACTCCATAAAATTGACTATGATTGTATGTGATTTTTTGTAGAATTACATAATTTGTCTCTTTTTTTTTTTTTTAGCAGAGCGTCCGTTGTTTGTTTTTTATTGGTCAGACAATCAGTGACAGTGACTTAGTTTTTCAGTGTTAAATTTCTGCTCTCTTTCAGTAGTGTGGCTTTCAATAACAAGCCAAGAAAGTGCAATTTCTTTGACTGTTTACATACTGTATGTATATTTTTCCTCTTTCCTTTTTTAACTAAGAGCACTACATTATTGCCAGTGGATGATTAACTTTATAGCAAAGGTACACACAAAGAGTTATTTATCCAGTTTGCATGTCATGTAACCTTTGCCTGTTGCCTCTGATAATGTGCATCTGAAAAACAAAACATCAAAAACATAAACAGTTATAATTCAACGCCATAGAATGTCAGCTCAGACTTTTTGCCTCTATAACCATAATAATAAAAGCATTTTATGTCTACTAGTACTACACCCTGCAGACTCTTGGTCTATTGGTTGTAAGGCCTTCTTGTTGTGTGTGTGTGTTTTTGGGAGGTCACTGCAGTCATTTCAATCAGCTTGAGCTAACAGTGCTATCTAGTGGTGTTAGATTGTATATCTCACACTGTGTTGTCCTCCATAATGACCCACAATGGAGGACGCTATCAAAAGAACACTGTTACAAGATGGGGGAGGGCTGCAGCTCACTACAGAGATTTATTCTCTTTCTGCCCTTCACAATATCCAAGCACATCTGGGGATCTTTAGATCAGAGCAAAAAAAGTGAGAGGTGTAGTCCCCGTGGACTTACCAGAGTTAGGTTTGAATGTGTTGTTCAGGAAACATAATAGAGTCTTCACCTGATTTGCATTCTGACACCTGGGTAGTTTCCAATTGCAGTTCAGAGAGCGAGCAACAAAATACAGGATGTCATTTATGTTAAACATTTTCCAAGTGAGGTATCCTCTAAATTTTTAAAGTGATAGCTTAACATATAAACTGTGATGAACAAGGCTTTTTACATTAACTTATGTGCAAAAATGAGTCAAATAGCCTCAAAGGTTTTGGTTTATATTGATTTTATTTGGTGTATTTACAAACAAGCACATGCAGTGACTGACACTATAGGGGCACTGAACTATATGCAATTGCAGGACACGGGGAAGTCTACAGGCTACACCAAAGAGAGAGAGAGGAGGGGGTACAGAGCGCATTGTTACACTGACACACACACACACACACACACACACACACACGTAAGTGAAAGTGCAAGATGTGCAGACACACAGATGTGCTTACACTCATCTCTGCTTTCACTGCCACATATGCATCCCTGTGCACATTCACTCTCACACACACACACACACACAAATAATGAACCCAGATAGATAGAGAGACTTTTCCTTTCAGAAACCTCAAGATCAATATAGTACAACAGCACAATAAATTAACAGTTTTCAAACAAATGCATATAGACTATATCACATTAAAAAACAAACAAACAAAAAAAATTAATGTCAACTGATATTTTATTTTTACACATTATTTCTTGCAAACACCTGTGTATTATCCATTTGATGGCATTTTCATTGTGATCATAAGTTACAAGTTATGAGCACTGGCTTTACTTGTTGCTACTGGAGCGTTGCCATAGTGACAGTAATGTCATGCTACATGGCATTGACACAATAACACGAGGGAACTTTTAGGAACTTAACTTTCCCTGATTCATCGATAGCAATGAAACTTTCCTGCCGTCTCTCCTGACCAGTTGGAGTCAGGCTCTTTCATATGAACTTTATCTACGCTGTTGTTTTAGGCTTTATGTGCCAACTTGCAGGAAAACATTAAATCAAAATGACGTCAAAACAGAACATGACAAAAAGGTTTTTGTTGTACATTTAACCATATGCATAGTAATCAATACATAATCTAGAGAACAACTAATAAATATAGGACACAAAGAAATGTGTTTCATATGAGCAACATGAGAATCAGATTATCATTTCCACCAATAACACGATCATGAATATTAATGATTATGATAAGCAAATATGGCAAGAGAAATACCAAAGCTGAGGTACGAGGTGAAGACCAGCCACCAAACCTACAGATTTTACAGTAGCATTTATGAGTTTAAGTACATCTGGGATTTTCTCACTGCATTAAATTTAAGGTCAGATAGTATTGAACAAGAGCTGAGCATGGCTTTGTGAGGCGTTCGCTCCAACGCGTGTTGCTTTTGGCTGAATAGAGTCAAGAGATTAGCTACAGATTGTTGTCTGATATTAACAGACAACTGTGTGGGATAGATTTCATTCAAAGCATTCACGGCACATTGCAATGCATACAGTGTTCAAGGTATGGTGCTAAATCTAATTATTTCATGATTATGATGCCAAGACGTTGGCAACACATAAAAGCACACAGGAGGGAATATAGTGGATTTCATCCTTAAAACAAACACATACTTTTTCTTTGCATGTATGAAAACCACTTAAAGGACCATACCAGTTTTTTATTTATCTATTAATTTATTTTACTTCTCACCATTAGCAGAGATCGCCCCTATCATCTACAAATGTTGTGAAAATTCATCCATGTGTATACTTTAGTACATCTCAGATGCATTTTTAAATCTCATTTACTGCTATTCATGCTGAAACTGGGTATAAAAACACTATAGGACACGTGAAAGTTGCGAGGTATATGTAATTCACCCTTCTGTAGAGAAGGTCTGTCTGTATTTGGTCTAAAATCGTTGAGCAAGGAGGGGGGCGGGGGGGGGGGGGTGCAGGGAGCCGGGG
>JAQFJA010000025.1:15020083-15031607 GCA_029874485.1 Naso brachycentron | reverse complement strand
AGGGTCACAGTGATCAAGGATCTGTGTAAGCATCTGGTGAAAGCAGGGAACACACACACAGGCAGGGAACACACACACAGACATACACACACGAGGCAATTTACAGTCTCTTGTCCACCTGACCTACATTCCTCTGGAAAGACACAGCAGCACACAGAGACACAGACCCAAACAAGTCAGGGAACATAACAGACTCCCACAGAAACAAAACACCTGTCTGACAATCTCAGGTACCAAACAGTCTTGTAGTTAATTGTCAAATTGTGTAATGAGACACATCATGCAATGACTAATATACTGTATGCATGCATGTATCCATCCTTCAAAATAATGCAAAATGTACAATCATTGACAAATACACTGTAGGATATCACTATAAATTTAACTGTAACCCACAACTCAAAATTCACAACAATCACTGCTATTATTATTGGTTCTTCAGTGCTGCGTGAATTACCAAAAGAAATCTGAAGGTTTAGTCATTTGCACTGCCCCCATTACATATCCTACAAGTCAATTTGACTTGAATGCTTAATTTGTAATAAACTCAAGAATATTCCTGTAGGAATTACCCAACCAAAAGCTTCCTCTGTGCAGTCAGTGTGAAGGAAATGTTGATTGCTAATCAACAGTTTCACAAATGTTTGCATGCAAATGTGTGAGAGCCTTTGTGTGTCCCTGTGACTCCCCTTGCCCGGCATCCTATTTCTAGTCTGAATAAGGAAACTCCAGTCTGATACAGAGACAAACAGTTTCTATGGATACCAACATCACATTTCAGGCAAGTAACTGGGCTGGGATGGAAGGCGGGAGAGGGGTTGGGGGGCAGGTATAAGCAGAGTTCAAATGAGTATGAAATTCTAATGCCATCCTCTGTGCGCGCGCGCGTGCGTGCCTGTATGCACCCAGGCCTCAATGTGATAAGCAGAAGGTGTAGTGCTAGTGGCTTAGAAGAAATACAGAAAAGAGCAGAGGAAGTAAAACTTAGTGAAATAAGTTTCTCTGCTGGTGGGGCACTTGGGCGGAGGGCACGAACTGGATGGATTATGAGGAGGAAGCAGACGAGGGGGCAAAGGAGGCACAGCAGGGGAGCTACAGCCCACTTTCAGCCTGTTCTTCTCATTTATGGCTGATGGTTAGGAGCATGAAGTTCTAATACTGACAAACACCAGCCACTGAACAGGCGCACATGCACAGAGGTAATATAATAATGCACCTAAAGCAATGATGACACGAGATAACTCTAGAGTCTGGCTAAGATGCTAAAAATATCTCACTTGACATGAACCAAATACCAGAATCCCACCTGGATGCTGAGATGCAGATGAGCACACGACTGGCATGCTGCTGCATTCCTAGGCTCTAATTGGATGACTGCCCCCACCTTCACCCTGTCTACATCCTCCTCCAAGATGCTACGACTTGAGACCTGTCTAATAAACACTGAAGCCTGACACTGTCAGAGGGCACTGCCTCAGAGACAGAAGCCTAGAAAGAACAAGAGAAAAAAAGCTACATAATCAGAGAGAAAAACAAACAATGAGATCAAAACAGGTGTCCCAGCTTTCTTGGAATCAGGGTTGTGGAAGTAGCTCTGAGATGTGAGTACAGAGAGGAGTTAACAGGTAGCACAGTTATGTCAGCAGAAGTGGCAACAGCTGAAGTCCTGTCAGGGGAGGAAGCAAAGCACAACTCCCCTGTGGCATCATTAAAAAAAAAAAAAAAAAAAAATCGTCTCTCCCGCCATCGCGATTCAACTGAACAGTCGAAAAATAGGTCAATTAACAGCCTCTGCACTCCACACACTTACACACACAGAGGCATGTCCCTTGCACACAGCCAGAGGGGAGTGTGGGTGGCCACTGTTGCCATAGAGCTGATGTTGTGCTGGTCTGCTTTTGTGGTGATGGTGACAAAGGTCTGTCCTGGACCTGCTGCTTTTACCTGCACCATGATCAACATACACATGCAGAATGTGCAGTTGATGTGAACAAACGAACAAAATCACCTTACTGCATTATGAAAAAAAGAAAAAGAACCAAGAATTTACTCTTGAATCCGGCAGTAGCCAGTTCTCAAAGGACCACATGAGTGGCACTTCACCGTCTGTATCTGTCCTTTCCAAGAATGATCACCCTCTTTGGTTAAACTGCATGGCTGGAAAGAAATGTACAGTCCACTTAACTGTAGGTTATAAATTCCTGTTTGGGTGCCGGCCAACTTTGGTATTAAAACTGCATAAAACATTTAAGATAAGACAATGAGATAAAATCTTCATTGATCGCCAGCAGGGAAATTCAGTTTTTGCAGCAGCATGAAATACATGACAGAGGCATATAAGACTAAATTAAGAAAAGTGTTCAAAGTATAAACTACACAAGAGCATTTAGCAACGAAATCATGGGTAAATTATGTAGCATTTACGGATTACAAAAGAATTACCAGACTGCAGTGAGCATTGGATTTGATTGCTGTGGAAGCTGACTGCACATTAAGGCGTGAATGGATAAGGCAGACATTTAAGAGTCTGTAATCTGATCTGTTAAACCAACAAACGCACGCTTTAATAATTTTATTCAGCATCACTAATGGAATGTCAGCATTACTTCCACGATTGTGTGTTAGAGAAGTAATTCAATTAAGTCTCTAATGGAATTAGCATGAGTAAAGTTAATTGAACAGAAAGGGCAGAAAGCATTTTGCCATAAACTTCTGAGCCATTTATCGTGTGCATTCAGCCTCATTAAATGAAAATGTCTATGTGCGTGTCTATGAGAGAAGAAGCTGGCGTAGCGAGCGCCTCCACAACTGCTGGACTTACTTGGGCTGAACCAGGCAGAGCTTGAGATCAAATACCAACCTGCATATGCACACACCAACACAAACACACACACACACACACACACCCACTATCACTATCGTAAGATGCTAAAAGGCTGGGCTTCAGAAAACTGCCGCACTTAAGAAGTGGAGACGCAAGGACGGGATGGATTCTGCAAAGCAAAACAACAACAGAAACAAAATACTGTGGTAGCTTTGTCAGGGTTGAACAATGAAATCCACTTATTTCTATCCTGCAAAAAGAGATGTGATGTTGCCAGTTTCATAATGTATATTGATAATTTAAAACAACCTCATGCTTTCCTGAGTTATGTAGTGATAAATGTGGACATTACAACAGCTTGGACTATAATTAAAACACCCGCAGGCCAAGTGCTGTTATTAAGATTTATCAAGAAGCAGTATGTTTGATCTAACCTTGGGGGTCGTTTTGACTGAGGGAGAAAGCCTGACTCTGGATGTGGAGAGGAGATGTTGGGCTCCCCTAATAACGGGGGAGGAAAGATTGGCTACGTGGTCAGCATCATAGTCTGCCTACCAGCAGACCGCAAAACCTGGTCCCAACGCATGCATCTGAACAGACAAGGGAGGAGACAGTATACATGATTAAAAAGGAGTGTGAAAACAAGAAAAGTCAGGGTGTTTAGGACACATATGGAAAAACAGAAAAGAAGACCTAACACCCTTTTAGTCCTTTTCTAAGGTCCTGGAAACAAAAGAAGAGCACAGCAAATTACAGGCACTTTGTTCAAAACTACTGTTAAAACCGAGACTTACAAGTTGGTAACAGGAAGTCAGATCCAAGTAGGCAAACCAATATGATGCAGATAAGGTAGAAATCAGATGACAGACTAGCAAACACAGGCAGGTCTACAGGACATGAAGCAGACAGGCAGAAATAACACAGTATGACACACGAGCAGTTCAAATAGCTGAAAAATTAGCCGTTAGTTACAGTTTCTTCCTGGTAAGTTCTCTCAAAACTGAAAAACTTTACCAATCACTGTATATAAAAGTATGAAGCTACAGTGATTTCTTTAATCATCTTATAATGCACACAGAGCTATATCATTTTAGTGTTGTGTAGCATAGAGAGGGACAACTGTAAAAATGTATTTACAATTTTACCGATTATAACCGTAGTGACATAAAACTTAGTGAGTTTTTTATACTCACAACCACCAGAGAGCAGCAACAACTAGCTTTTCAAGTTTCTTTCGAGTTATAAATACATTCACCTTATTCTCTGTTTTCAGTTTTAGCATTAGGGGACTACTAACTGGATTTCATAGCACAACCTTAAGTTGTAAAATGATTCAAATTAATTTTCCCAGATGATTGCGATTGGTTTATAGAAATATAAACAAGCCAGAGAGTGTCTTTGCCTGCAGCAGAATGATGATGGGTGCGGTCAGACCTTTCTCCAGTGCTGTAAAGATAGGGATGGCAATGGGAGACTGCACTTTTGTTGTCTTGATTCGGTTGCAGTTTTTGCCAGAAGACCACATTATGCTGACTGTACGTTCACCAAGCTTTCCTACAGTAGCTAATAAATAATTACATTTGGTGAACCCAACCCAAAGGCTAGCTTACATTAGCTAAACTGCCTGCACCACTGTAAGGTTGGGTGAGTCTGCTTTTGTCTGCTATCCCCTGCAGCTGTCCACTATTTTCATGTAGGACAAAACTAATAAGGATTCGATTCAAATGTCAGTAATTGCGAGGTGTTAATTTGTTAAAAAAAAAAAAACAACAACAAACAAAACACACACACACACACCCCCCCAAAAAAGAAAAAAAGAATAATGTAACACTTTCTATGAAGCCTGTCTCTATAATGAATTATAACTCATTATAAACATATATAACACCCTATGACACATTATGAACACACCTACAATGCATTATATGTGGTCTGGTTATGGTTATGGTTAACCCTAACATTGCTCATAACTATGATTATACAGCTCTATGGGGCATTATTAGTGTGTTCATAATGCATTTTAGATGGATGCGTTACCAAAAAACAATATTAGTTATAATACTAGTTGCTGTCAAATGAATAACAGAAATGGCATTACTTAGCAAAGTGTTGCTTGCAATAAAGACATATGAGCATATGCACCTGGCTGGTATATGTACTCTGTAATTAATGAGACAGGTGTGGAGGGAGGAGCAGGACCAGGTGACTGGCTCAGGGCGGAGAAGGTCTAAGAGCATCAGGTTGAGTGACTGGGAGTGACAGAGCCACAAAAAATAAATGAACTAAAGGGCTGGAAAAAGAACAGACCAGTTTTTCTTATGACAACATAGTTGAATGAATACTTTTTTAACAGCACTTATCTTTGTGTATGATGTATGCATTAACCTATCCTGTCATGGTGTGTGAAGGCTTATGTGTATCAGCTACAGAGTATGTAAATCACAGTCTCTTTCCTGCTTTTATTTCTCATTTCATCATCACCACAGCAACATTACTGTCACTCTCTGACCAGCTCTTTTTGCTCAGCGCGCACACGCACACACACACGCGCACACACACACACACACACACACACACACACACACACACACACACACACATTAACACACAAACAGAATCTTTATGAATTCAATGCTGCCTCTAATCCATCTCATCGTACACACATAAATACACACATGCACGTACACATACAGACCTGAATGTGCTGGTAGATCTGTCACTCTGGTTGCCGGGGAAACACCAGGACAAAAAGCATCAGAATGAGGGGTTCATAGATCCCCATTTTCCTGGTGAACTGTGACATCAGATGGATTTTTCCGCCATGAAAATGATGGGAGAGTAAGCAATTTTGTGTGTGGGTTTGTGTGTGTGTGTGTGTGTGTTGCACCCCTGAAAGAAAGCAGCTATGCGTCCACCTCATCGTGTGCTTTGTGGTTGTCAGAGTTAATAGAAGCTTCCAGTGCATCATTCATCTGTACTGTCCACACAAAGAGAAGTTAGAGATAAAAGATCCTGTTGCGATGGGAACAGTCTCCCGCTGACAGAAGCCAGTGACATTTGGGTCGGTTGTTATGATGATGACATTATAGCTGACAGGTGTACCACATGATTGTGGACCAGTACAGGCAGGTGATAATGGTGGCCGACCTCCAGCATTCATCTGTCTGCCCTCTCACACGGATAGAGGTAAGTGCAAACACACAAGAACACAAACATACAGTATGGGCCATCCTTGCCAGTACAGGACAAAGGGGTTAGGTCTTTACTTTTAATGAGGCAGCTGGACTCCACCTTGCACACAGAGCAGCAGGGCACATGGAGTTCACTAGTCAACCTGGCCTTGAGAATATGAAACACAAGGAAAGTACACTCCTGTTAAAGCAATAAATGTCCTATATGTTCAAACTGTCCACAAACATTTAGCAAAAACTTTGCCTTAGGATATTAATTTTACTGATAAGGGAGATTAGATTTTAAATTATGATCAGTTTAAAAAAATCTGGGATATAGGTTCAACTCTTCGGCAAGAAGGATACAAACCTTCATATTTCATTGAGGAGTGGGTCACATTAGGTCACGGAAATCCCTACAGGACAACAAAAAAGAAAGACTGAAAGTGACTTTTCCAGGAGGGCTGAGCATTAGATTGGATACTTGGATGTGAAACAGACGTGTAAAATATCTCATCCAGACAGCTGCCAGTGTAGCTTTGTGCTGGTTCCCAATGATGACATCATGATTGTTGTCTGGGTGTTGTTGCTTTATGGGTACAGGTAAGGGTCACATCTGGGCAGACAGAGGGAAAGAGAGTACTAAAAGCTAAATCGGAAAAATAAAGTAATTATTTATTAATTACATTTACTAGTTGGAAAATGTTTTTCTAATCATATTCTTTTGGCTTGATTTGCGTGGAATGTGAGTAAAACATCCCAATTTCCATTTCCTCCGGATCCTTTGCTATCCTTGACTGAAAAGGCAATCCTGGAGGATTAAATGGGCTTCTAAAAATGGCAAGACAGGCGGAAAGTGAAAGAGAGAAGAGGAGGAGAGTGTCAAAAACAGAGAGAGAAAAGCTACGGACATTATCTCGACCTTAAAATTACAGAGCACAATCATGACAATGCACATAGCCTGAGAGAGATGATGAACGCCCGGGGAGCAGAATAGCCTGCCAGTAAATAACACAGATAACAAGCTCATTGCATCTGGGTTTGTGCTGTGCCCTGGGCAGAGCATTGCCTCAGGCTGCTTGCCTTTCACACCTCTCTTACTCCGTTGTATTTCCACCCTGGGCTAGACGGCTCAGTTTATATGACGCCTGTTTTATGAAAAAATGGAAATCAATTTCCTCTGTTCAGGAGAGATTGTGAATGTTGTGACTGCCTTCATGCTCAAGTAATTTTACTTACCCATGATAAGCCCTGAGGAAATTAGTGTGTTGTCACATTTATTATTTGGGACTAGCATTGGTGTTTAATTTAAATTGGTTTGTCTCAACTATATTCAGTCAGGAAAAAGTTCCTCTTGTAAGGAAGGTAGTTAACAGGGATGGAAAGAGAAGAAGTACTGTTACCTTGATCAAATTATACTTAAGTAGAAGTACATCTACGGGTGTAAAAGTGTACTTAAGTACAAGAAAAAGTAGCTCATTTAAAATGTACTCAGAGTAAAAGTTACTTGGTTACTTAAACTAAACTACTATAAACTATATAAACTACTCAAATACAGTAACATGAGTAAATGTAATTAGTTACTTTCCACCTCTGGTAGTTACAAGTTGTTAAAGTGATTTTGTCACAAGATTCAACATGTGGTGTAAAATCTAGTGGTCGTGTGTTCAATAAATATTAAAATTGACTCACCAACGTCACATGCCTCTGTGAGGAAGAGGAGGTGTTTGAAAAGGCTTTTCTCTTTTTCCGTGACAAATCCACCACATCTTTTCTTTTCATAAGGACCAGACAAAAAATAATTTGTGTAAATGAAAAAACAAAATACGAAATACAAAAGACATAAGCAAACTGTCAGCACCATGTTTTCATGGCTGCCTTTCGTGAGCATTAGTCATTGTGAAAACTTTGCTTATAACACACACTTTGACTGATCAGCTACAGTAAGATTATAAACCTAACAAAGGATCATCCCTTATTAAAATTACAGAGGAAGTGAAAATAGCACAAACAATCTTTCAGACTGACTGAATTAGAGATGTTGTTACTACAGGCATTTCAGACATAGTCAGATGAGCATGGACCTAAATGAATTCATAGCCACATTAGCAAATGCAGTCAGTGAAAGCTCAAAATTACTGTTTTTCCTGGTATAAGTGTTTTTTTTCTTTTCTGTATGCTCTGAATACATTAGATTATTTTTGCTTGATTTTAGTCTAAAGTTTTAGGAATGTTTTGCTTCATGCCTTTTGATTATTCTGCTTGATTTGAATACTAATCCTCTGCATCATCAACACAAAGTCGTCAGAGTTCTGCTAGTTGTAATTTATATTCACTGTTGCTGCAGTGACTCAGATGTCAGATAGAGATGGCAGGAGGTTTACTGCAAACTTAATCATAACCAAAACATGTTTGATACAGCTTTGACATTTTTCCAAACAATAACTTCATTTCAATTGAAACACAAATCATTTTTTCTTGTACTGAATGCAAATGCAGTGAAAACAATTTGCGCCTGCCCATTTTATTCCTTCCTGGACACTCACAGTCATGTCTGACTAGCCAGAGAAAAATGTGACATTGGTTCCCAATTTTGACAACGTTAAAACTGAAAACAGGTCTACTCACTGGCCATCCACGTGTCCAACGCACATCTCCATTTCTCCTCACCAATGCTCATACTGAGAGCTGTTGTCATTGGTTGTTGCCTGTAGGCCTGTATGGGACGCTGGTGGAGCAGAAACCAAGACCTGCTGGCTGCAGGTAGTGAACAGATGAACCGAGGGAGGCTTGGACACAGACTGGGCACGGACTGTCGCAGGTCTGGATGATTTCCTGAAGTTAACACAAGATTAACACAAGCACAGAGACACACAGAGGGAGGGACACACATACACCAGCACACAGGTTTTTATTTACTTGTTGGATTTATTGATAGATTTTGCACTCTAACACCTGCACAATTTCTCATTATGCTACTTATTGCAAAGTCATACTTAACCTCTGCTAACTCTGTGTTTAAGTCTATGTGTGTGATTATTCTGTTTGTGCAGTTCTTCAATGTAACCAGGTGTAAATTCATAATATTCATTGCCTTGATAGATGAGTTTTTTAATTGATTCTAATGGATTTTCCTTACTTAGCTAACAGTAAGTTAGATGAATTATACTTCATGCACGAACCATAAAGGCCCCTCTTCTATCTTGTCATAATTTACATAATACACGTCACCTTCACGTCAAGTTACATTAACTTACCTCGTTATGGCTGACCAACGTTTGTGTACCAAGTTTCCAGTTTAGTTATAACATACGAACGTTACTTAGCTAACTTAAAACTCCAACACACAAAAAACGCCAAAGGTTACATACAATATGATGAGTCGATAAAATTAAAAAAAAAAACCAAACAAAAAACAAAAAAACCCAGCACATACCACTTACTTAAATTTCAGCTACAGGTAGCCTAGCTAATTGTGGCTAATTGAACAATCGTTAAATATCGCGAGATGACCGGCAAGCGAAAATCAGTGTCACGTGATGTAAACTGGGAAAGAAAGAGAGAGACTCTTTGGACTGTGAGAGATGTGAGCAGACAGACACATAATTGACCCACAACACCGGTAAAACAGGCTCTAGCAACTATAAAATTTGTGTGTTACAGAAAGCTGCGTGCAAGTGGTAATTGTATGGATTTGAGAGGCATAAAATTTATTGCAGAATTCGCTTACTGTGGTCTTAAATTCAGGGAAATTATTTTTATTTTTTCAGCAGCGCACGGACAGCCCCTTTTGCAACAGGAAAAAACAAACAGACAAAACAAAACAAAACATAAAAAATCTAATAAAAAAAACTGCGACACAGAAAACATGGAAGCTATGATGTTATAGATATATACTTTATTAATTCTCTCTGATAAAATAAAATTACAAAATAATTTCAACCTCAAACGGCACTTTCCTTGTTCATAATTATTTTACGTATTGTAATACATATATCATAATTGTCATGACGAATGAGAAGAATACCATAGTTTAGTAATATTAGATAGGCTATCAGCTAGAACTGCGTTTAATCATAATGGTAGAAAAGACTAAGCAATACAAAGCTAGATTTCGTTAAATAGCATACTATACAATATTCCAAGCGTATGTAGTTCAGTATTCCGGCCACAGCGTGTCGCTATAAGACAGTTTTCAATATTGTCTCCATTGCAAGGGTAGGCTTGTGTCTTTTCCATCACACCATTATTCCTCTCAGATACACCTTAGTCTCTCTTTCTATGTTTTATTTATTTGTTTTATTTATTTCATAAACAGCAGCATGGCCATTTATCCTTTATAAGGTTTATTTGTGTTCCCTTGTGTTCATCCGTAGTCCACCTTGATCTGTTTTAAAGCAGTGAAGAGCAGTCCATGTACAGCACTGTAACAAGTCCGTGCCCAGATTTTCACAGTTATTCCCTCAGAAATATTGTCAAGATATCTGTAACGCCTCCTGCTATCTTTTGTCCCCAGTGACAGCAGCGTTCCCTGCCTCTTATTGAAGTCCATTTAAGAGAGAGCACTTTGGTTGTTGAGGTGTGTGTATATCTGTGTGTACATGTGTGGGCATCTGTTCCTGTGTCTGCATGGCAGTTTAAGTGATCGCGCAAGCTAGAGTGTTTGAGTGTATTTCTTTACATAGAGTACATTCATGATAACAGTGCGTTGTTCTGGGACTGCAAGCTCGAAAACGAATGGCAGTAAGTAAGGTCTTCTTCCCTTCCCAAAGGGTCATAGACACAACCGTACACTGTGAAAAAATATTAATCACATCAACTTATAATTACACAGGTAAATAATTGTTTAATTTTTAAAAAGTTAATCAGATTACTTATGTATAAATCTATGTTTTTGAAAGTATTTCTTTTTTCTAGAGAATAAAAGCAAATAGATCCCCGTCACTGACTGATCTCAGCCACTGCCTAGTAACAGAACAAACAGAGAATATATTATTGTTGGATAACGTTTTGACTGTTTTAACTGTCTGCAGTTGACTTCTGGGCAGATAGATGCCCTTAGATTTAATAACATGAAATGAGAACATTAAATAAATGTCGAGCCTGTGCGAGGCTCTGTCCTGTCGGGTCAGCGTCTCATAAATTGTTGCGATATCATCTTCAAAACCAATCAACTCGAATGGAATGCCAGTTTAACAAATGTTTGTTTTGTAATCTATTCTTTTTTCCAGCAACCCTCCTGATATTAATCCAATTTTCTGAAATTTTAATCAGAAATATCTCACAGAAATCAAATGTAATTTCAGTAAAGGAAAACCTACAAAAACACTTCAACAGCAGTTCAACTTAATCTGTAATTTAATAGAAATGCAGTAATAAAGTCCTGTTGTGGTTGTGTTAAGTCATCCTATCATCTGGTACAGTCTCTCTCATTGCAAACTGATGTTCTGATGACTCATCATCTCCCTCTGTGTCATACCTACTTATTTCAACTGGATCTGTAGTTTGTGTCACTTACGATTCTCCCAAC
>JAQFJA010000025.1:14945635-14957601 GCA_029874485.1 Naso brachycentron | reverse complement strand
GAATAAAAACTTGGAATTAATATTCTTATGTATAGTGAAAGCCTCTTGTGTACACTGTAAGCAGGGACTGTGCTGAATAATGACTAATTTCAAAGTTTACTCATGACATCTAACTAGGGTGAATTCAATTTTCAAACATCAGGCTTCCTGCTGAGAGCCTCCCATTGTTCCTACTCGCAGTCCTCGAAGCAGCTGCTTGTATTTTCATGCAGAACACACGAGAGCAGAAAAAAATGTCAAGCACTTCATGACAGAGGACTTCAACTCGAAATTAACGCAATTACAAATACGAGCACTGCTACAAAGGTGGGTCATATTAGGATGAAAGCCAGTTAAGCAGCACTTGTCAGCTACTGAAGCTCTCATGGGGAAATTAGACAACAAACAGTGGGCTGAAGAGACCAAATCAACTGGGTCTTATGTTGGTCAAAGAACCTGCAAAAATGAGTTCACATACTGAGCAGGCCAGTAGAAAATGAATGGCAATAAAGCCAAACTAAACGATACAATGACAAAAAAGAAGAAATTAAGCTTACAATTTGAAACCAACCCACAGTTATAAACTGTATAAAGAAAGCTACCAAACATCACAACCCATGTTTTTAGCAGTGTTTCCTGTAGTGACTCTGAATAAAGTCATTTTCATATAGTGTTATTATTCTGTACATCCCGTTGATCTCTGCATAGCTCTCTGTGACCCCACTCATCGTTCAGGCTTTGCCCTTACCATCTTCATTTCTTTTATACTGTCCCTTTCCGTCTCGTTGTGAGAAGCCTTTAACCGTGCTCCAGCACAAAATACTGGCTTCACATTGTTTGATGGTCCTTTAGTTCCCTTCACATCCGCTCCTTCACTGCCCCCGCCTTGTGCTTTTCTTCCCCCACATATTTATATTACCCACATAATAATTCACTCCGGACTTCTCTATGGCTGCTCTTGCTTGTACTCCATTGCTCCCCCGTTTCTACTAGCACCGTTGTTCCCGCTTCCCTCCCCGGCCTCAAAGCTCTTCTCTTCAAGAGGCTTGCCGATCCAAGCGCCATAACCGTGGACGCTGAGAGCTTGGAAAAACTGCTGCTTGGCTAGCTGGAAAGACATGGCCGACATCTTGGCCTGGGAGTAGGTGGGCAGGGAGAGGAGGTCAGTGCGGCCACACCGCTGGCACAGCGAGCGGAACAGACCAAACAGGTTGGACTTGGACACTCTGGACACGCCCAGTTTGTTTCTAGAGGGAAGACATTATGAGTCCTTTAGCTGAGTGTTCAGAACAGCTTTGGAAAACATAGATTGTCTAGCAAGCTGGCATGATACTTTTTTTTTTCTCCTCACGCAGTGTTTCCCATTTAGCTTACAAAACATCCTGCTGCTCACTGTTTTAAGGAGTTTCATTAAAATTTAATTAAGCTCATGCCTACTTAACAGTTTTTGCTGAATACAACACAGCACTTCTGACTGTTCAAAGTAGAAAAGATGCCAAGGGTAGGTTTTTTTTTTTTTTTTGGCTTGTGTATGTTTTGCAATTTGTTTATTCATTGTTTGCCACGGCTCATATGTCTTTTCACATAATGTGGAGTTACCAGCAGTCTGATTGTTTGGGAGACACAGAACTAACTCAAATTGAATTATAACAACTGACTGTGTTATCTTCAAATAACATTTTTGACAGCAAATTCCAGGGATGCCTCTTCACAATGATATGGTGTCAGACAGATGAATAATTCATAGACAAAAAACAAAATCACATTCCTGGAGAGCATTTTAGAGGCAAACTGAGCTACTGTGTAAATCTATTAAAATTCAAAATCTTTGTTAAGAGATTTGACATGAATCTGTGATGTGTTAATTCAAACTTATTGTTAGCCAACAGGCAAAAGCAATCAACAGCAGTGCTATATCCTTAAATAATAAGTTGTTCAGTGAACAAAAAAGACTTCAGCAATAATTTAAAGCGATTGGTAAACAAAGTGTGTTGCCATCAGAAGCTACAGGAATTGATTTAGCTACATACCCATCCAGTTTGCCTTTGGTCCCATCCAGTACCTCAACACTGTGATGGTCTGGAAAGCCCCAGTTCACACTAGACTCCTTGGTCTTGCCTGTGTGACGTGTGGAGTCGTACACACTCACCCGGCCCACCTACAGTCCAACCAGGTGGTGTGGGAGAAGTGATGGGGTGAGAGAGAGCATATTTTGTTGAATCCGACTAATTTAGCTGTTAATGTGAGTCAGTAATTCCAAACAGAGCATTAAAAATGTGTTGTGTAACGCGTGTGTCAGTGTGATGGCTGCATCACACTGTGTTTAAATTTCTGATTGAATGTCACTGATGAGCACATAAAGACAACAAAGTGTTAAAAAAATGGACTAAAACAAGGAACAAGCCGTGACTTTATTTATCAGGCATTTCGGCCGGCAGTGTGATAGTGACCTACCTGCCTTCTGTTAATTGATGGATGAACCAAATTCAAAGAAGATGAGCAATGAATAAACAGTTGTGCTGACACGAATAGGACTGTTGGCAGCTTAATTAATTAATTTAGTGAGAATGACCTCAATCCTTCTGATTAATGTCCACATGTGACACTGCAAAAAACTTGTGCTGTTACCTCTGGGTGGTTCAGCCTATAGGGAGCAGGGAGACTTTGGGAGAACGCCTCACCGTCTCTGGCCAGTCGACAGCAAACAGCTCGCGTCAGATGCCCGTGACTGTACAGATAGCCTGACAGATCAGAACAGCAAAGGCACGTTGTAGAACAGACATTTGAGACGAGAGGGAACGTAAAAGCAGGAACTCATCCAATTTCACTGCTGGGAAATCTCATTAATATGTCACTTTATCTATTCTTCACTCCAGGGAAAACAACAGTATGTTTACCAAGCGTGATGGACTTCAGGTAGATGGGATTCGTGAAATGGGTGAGCAGCGCCCCCTGCAGACCCAGCACGTTCCAGCGCAGGATCTTATCACTGCAACTCATGGTTCTCAGCCTTTCACCGTGCTGGATGCCATCCCAGGTGGGCACAATGGCACTCGACTCCACTGGGATGGTGCCCTCACCTGGCAAAAGCAACCAACACACAAAAGGTCACAAGGAGAGAAATTATTTTTGAGTTCATGCACTACACTGCTACATATTTGTGAAAAGTGCCAGTCTCGGCATTTACCGTTCTCCACTTTGGTGCGAAGCTTGCCCTGCTTAGCATTCTCAAACAGAGGCTGATGGCCCTCGACTTCATCCCCTGCCTCGCTGCATGACTTGTCAAACAGAGCGCCATCCCCACAAGGTGCCGTGCTATGGATGAGGGAAAGAGGAGACATTATGTATTGATGTGATACACACTGTAATGACATACACTTTAAAATAGAAGGGAGCACATCGATCTAAACGTTAAACATTGATGTATCTGAGTGATGTAAAGGACAGGAATGAAAGAGGAGAGCATGGGTGGAGGTGACTGAGGAGAAAGACGACATCTGATAGTCCCACCTGATGTAGAGGTGAAAGGTGATGTCAGGTTTGATTTGCAGTTTTTTGTTCTCCGCCAGCTCAAATACACTCTCTTCTGTGCCGTCATAGTACTTGAAGAGCTCACTGTACAGAAACCTGAGAGAATGGGAGAGGATCAGTTAATCGTATAAATAATTTCTTGAGGACTACGTCTGGGAGAAGAACAGGGTATTTTCAGAACTCATAGAAAGCAAAATCTTTGTCTACCGAACAAATCCTCTTCTTGAGATGATTTCAGCGTGACAATCATTAACAGTATCCCCTTTAAGGCTCAGTTCCTCCCCTTTAACACAGCGATTCCCTGACAGAAAAAAAAAAAGAGAGAAAAATGTTCAATGTCAAACAACACAATGATGCAACGCCTCTCGGTTCTGCAGTGACCTAGTTCTCTTTAAATGTCCTGACAGTGCATGCCTCCAAGCACAGAAAACCATGAAACTTCCTAATATCATGGAAAAATGCAGTGATAACATATTTTTATGCTGCAACACCATTCCTTATACTCCATGTTATTACAACTGCTCTTTGCGTCATAGGGTATATGCTAAAGGTGATGACTATACCAGTTCCCAGGCTGACAACAGTCCCTAGGCCCTCCCCCCTCCTCATGACGATGGTGGCCAGAATCTTGCGTCCCAGAAGGCTGTGCTGGATACGTGTGGTCAGGGCGTTGAAACGCTGGTGACTCAACATTGCTATCTGGTCATGCAAGGTGCTGCCGCTCACTGGAAGCTAGAGAGAGGGATGTGCACAGAACAGGAAATATAGCAAGGAAATTACAATTATTAATTATTCTGTGATAGCTGGAATTTGACTGTGCAGTGATAAGTCTCGGAAAACTACAACAGTGAATCTTTATGACTTTGTAAACACATCATTGGCAGGATTTTTGTGTATACAGTAGTCAAAAAACGTTGAGATCAAGAAAGTGTAATGTTTTTATATGTAATGCTTGTAGGTTGCAGGCTGCAAATGGAAATTCACCACTTCCTGCAGCTGCTACAAAGCGAAAGCCTTCCAGTGAACGAAACAGATCCATTAACTGTGAAGCATCAAGTAAGCTGAGTTTTTGACTCTGAGATTAGTTTACACTAGATCGTTTACACATTGTTTTAAGTGTGCATGTGGACAGTTAGGCTGCCGGTGAGATGGTTTGTCAATTACGCGCAACTGTTTACTGCTATGTAAACTAAAGCTCAATCTTTCTCAAAACAGGATATGCAGTACGCAAAACCTCTTACCATGCCTCTGCCATCACATTTAGCCTTATCCCAATGTTGAGCCGAGGAGAGCACTTTTGATATCGGTGTATGTAGGAAATGTAAAAACATTAAAAATCAATACCTCTGCTGGGATAAGTTCCCCTGTACGAGCTGCCCTCTCCGCCTCTCCAATCAGGACCCGCAGGGCAGCATCTGCTGCTTCCTGTTTTCCCTGTTTCTTGTTGGATGCACAAACTGGAGGAAACCAGCGTCCACCCAGCTTGGCCTGGTAGGTGAACCTGAGCAGGTAGAGCGAAGATAAAGGCAAACAGATGAAGATTAAAAGGGATTTTCTCACTCACATTAAGAGCCAAGGATCTCATTGAAAATGTGGCAGTTTTAAAACCAACGGGAGATAAACAGGATTGAGCATACTCCGTGGCATGTCAAGTGCTGCTAGAGATCACGAGAATTGAGGCATAGTCATTAATGATCATTATTCTTTTCTCGGGGAGACACAGAACATATTTTTCTAAGCTTATGGTTACCTGTAAAGTAAGTAAGTTTTTAATCCAGTGCGGACATGGTAATTATGTTTTTTAGTCAAGTTCACACATACTTAGGCTCATGTGGTGGCCCAGACTGGCCGACCAGTCGAATCTCAGCAGCAAAGCCCCGGGCTCTAGCGTACTCTAGAAGACCCGACACTGCGTTGTTGTTCAGGTGGTTGATGAGGTCCCCAACCCCTGCCTCATGTGCTGCTCGCAACTCATCTGCAGTCAAAGGGGGCAGAGAGGGACAAGTCGTCCCAGAACTGCTGCCTTCACTATCACTGGAAGAGCCCAGAGGCAACTGAGGCTGGCAAGGAGAGAAGGGAGGAGCAGAGAAAAAGAGATGTGAACGGTATTGAGCAAACAGAGCAGAACAGCATGACAGAGATGACAGAACAATTTCTCTCAGCCTGAGTGATTTGATATTTTCATAATGTCATTCTGCTTATTTTAGGGATACGCAAACCCCATCCTCCCAAATAAACAGCTTGAGTAATTCTCTGATTCTCACTCTCACCTTGTTGAGCTGCAGTCTCCCATCAGCCATTAATTCTTTGACGGCCTCCTCCGCAGCCAGCTGGCGGGCTGCCTTCTTGCTTGGAGCGGAGGCCTCTGAAAACAAGTTCTCACCGACCTTCACCCTGTACATGAATCTGAAAACAGAAAGGAAAGAAAGAGAAACAGAGAGAGAGACCTTGTTTTGGTTTTGTTGGGTTACAATTCCAGATTCCTGACTTAGTAGCAGTGGAGATTATGGCGTACTAGTGATCAGACAAAAGCATGCAGCTTTTGATAGAGACCTTTTCCTGATTGGTGGAAAACACAGGGTTGTATTGTATATCCAAAGCGACTGCCTTAAGAGATTGTGCAGTAAAGAGTGAATGGACAGAGACGTTTTTGTATTTTTTGTCAGCTGACTCAAGTACTGAGGCAATTTTAACCAAAAATAGCTGATCAACTGCTTCCCTGTCTAGAAAATTTACGACCACAAAAAGACTCATGTGTTAGAGTGAAGAACATCAGAAAGGACAGATTCAGATGGAGGTGACAGAGCCAGTACCTTGGGTCGTGTGGTGGACCAGCCTGCCCAGTGATGATGAATTCAATGGGGTTCCCACTACGCTGGCTGTACTCCATTAGGACAGACACGGGATTCTTCCCACCAGGCAGAGAGCGAGAGAGTGGCTGGCGAACCATCCCTGCCCCTTCCACAGTACCGCTCACGTAAATTCCCCCCGTGCCTTCAGTTGACCCCTGTTACACAGTGCAGGAGATTAAAAAAAAAGATAATTCTGTTAAGACTGTTTAGCTACTGATTTGTTCACAATTTTCACCAGAGCTGCACAGTAATTACAAACAACATGTTGGCCTCCACAATTTATTAAACTTGACTAATAAATAGACATTTAACTGTTTACTCTATTAAATGTTGTACTCTATACTAACAAGTTAAGTGCCTGACCAATCTTGATGTTTAAAGCATGATTAGGCGGCAGTCTTTAGATGACTAATGAGCCTAAATTTCCCATATTCAAACACATACTTACACTGGTTTCTGCAAGTATATCCACCACTTGCTCCACACTGGCAGCATTTCCCTCGTCCCCTCCTGTCGTCCCTCCCTTCATCTCTTCCGTGAGAATGCGCAGGGTGGCAGCAGCAGCGTCTTTTTTTGCAACTTTCTTACTGGAAGCTTCTGCGACAGGAAACAGCTTCCCATTAAGCATAACCTGCATACGGAATCTGACGGAGGGAGACATAACATGAAGAAATTAGACACATGATTTGTTAAAACATGATAAATCGAGAGGCAAAAGTTTTCCAATACTATTGTGGGGCATAACAAGGAAACTAATTTTCATTCTGATTTGGCAGCATCATATGTCTTCATTAAGACAGATTTATTTCTCTCTCCGACTATGAATCTATAGGTTTGTCATCAGGTGCGCTACAGAAAGTAACAAACATGTGGGTGGAAAACCAAAAATATAATGCATACCACATAATGAAACAACAGATTGCACTTCAAAACAAAGCCTGCAAAAGCTTGTGTATTTGAATACACTTCCAAGTGTTACATTTGCTGATATTTCAATTTAAGGCATCTGCCAAAGCAGTTTACTGCTTTGATATCAGTGATACCTTTTTCCCAATTGTAAAATCCATATGGAAGCAACTGGGTTGATTTTTATGCACACTGACGCATGAGATGTCTGTGAAGCCCCAATGTCATTTTACACTATGGAAGTGTCTACCGAGGTTCTGACTGTCATATTTGAAGACAACAAGCGTTGCAAGATTTACTCAAACTAAAATTTATTTAGCTTGCTGCAAGCATTCCTCACTATGGAGCCTTAAACAAAAAGAGCACATTATGTAACTAACCTTGGGTCATGAGAGGGTCCCGATTGGTCAAGGAGCAGGAACTCACAGTTCTGGCCCAAATACTGGGCATACTCCATGAGGCCGCTGACAGGGTTTTTCAGCCTCACCTCCTGTAATTTGGCCCACAGGTTCTGGGGGGGTGGAGCAGCCAGTGACACAGCTACAGTCCCAACAGCGTTGCCCCTTTCTGCTGCCATTTTCTCAGCGTCCGTCTCTCGGCGAATGGCATTGAGGAATTCTGGGATGTCATCAGTGGCCCACTGTCCCTCATTGGGCTCTTCGTCTTTACATGAGGTTAAGGAGGGGGGCTTAAGGGCGGACTGGGACTAAAAAGAGAAAAGAGGAGGCGAAAGCCTTAATAAAATTGGGGTTGAACTCCAAAGTTGGTACCATTAGCTGACTACATAAAGTAAAATGAGAATTCACGTCCTTGACGGCAGATGGGTCTGCAGTCCAGTAAATATAAGGCTACAACAAGCAGCCTGTTAGCTTAGCTTAGCATAAAGGCTGAAAACAGCAAGTAAGCTTAATTATATCAAAATCTCAAACTATTCCTGTTAACCTTTGTAGATGCCATGCTGCTATTTGGGAAATATTTTGATGATTACTTAAAAATTGTCGGTAACTCCTTAGGGGTTATCTATGTAGGTCAAATAGATTGTAGCTGGTTATTTTTAACTAACTTTTCAATGATAATTTAGACTAATATATGTAATTTATAAGTGGTAAACTCCTTTTAACATTTGTATGGGAAACAGATCTTTATTTTTACGTTTTTTTTGTTCAACATGTGACTGCCAGGTCTTGGTTAAAGCATCCTTCAAAGTTATTTAAAGTTTATTTACCTTAATACCATTAACATTTATAATAATAATAATAGTAATAATAATACAAACAAAATTTTACCTACCGGTTCTGTGCGACTTTGCTCTTGCACCCAAGCCTCTGGGGGCAGCAGTGGCTCGAGGCCTGGTATTGATGGTAGTGGTGACGATGGCAGAAAGAGGAGGCCTCCTCCCTTCTCTTCTCCGCTGCATTCTACCTGCATCTGAACTCCCTCGGTTGGGGTGCTCTGGGCAGCTTTAATGCTTCTCTCCATCCTCTCTCTGCGGTGGGTGGAGAGCTCAAAGGTAGGAGGGTTTACTCCATTCTTAATGACATCACCTTTCCTCTCCAGGGCATAGAGGGTGGGATTGACCTGCTTGGCTGTCTTTAACCCCAGATTTTTGGCTATGGAAAGAGCAGTTGCTTCCCTTGAATGCAGAAGATACTGCAGAATTAGCTCCTTTTGGTCCGCCATTGAGGGAAGTGAAAATTTCAGATCAGGGGAGCTGGTGGTGCTGGAATGTTGTTCCTCCTGGTGCTGACCTTCTGCTGGTGACTGGGATTCTTCAGAGTCAGATGACTCTAAAGAAGAACAGTAAGAAGAACTGGATTCTATGTCAGAATCCTCTTCTTTGGTTTGTCCCAAGTTTTCTGCTGTTTCAGTTTTTGGTTCAGGTGGTCGATTTAAACTGTCACACTGATGGGAAGGTGGATCCTGTGCTTCAGAGTTTTTATCTTCCTTGCCACTGAAAGGTTTACTGCAAAGAGTCCACTCGGGAGGGTGAAGTCCTCGCTTGAAGGCTTTCTGCGAGCGCTCTAAAGAGTACAACTCCTTGTTGACAACACTTTTGGGCAGATGCAGCTTTCTGGATAGCGTTTTTGCTGAGAGACTCTCACTTGGCTTCAAAGCAGCTAATGTTCTGTAAATCTGGTCCTGGATGTCAGGAGTTAAAGTGATGTTACCTTTAGCAGAGGTCTTTTTTGCTGAGCTCCTGGATGAAGAATGTCTGGAAAACTTTTCTTCTTGGTTCTGTCTGTTTCGATGAAGGGACAAATTTTGAAAATTCTCAGGCAGAGAGTCTGTTTCAGCACATCGCTGTCTGTTGGAGTATTGGTTGTGGTTTTTACCTTGTAGATAGGCTGGACTCTGGTGTCGAGGGCTGGGGTTGACTCGTGGAGGTCTTATTCTAGGTGGGTATCCAAAACTCTGGCCCTGATTGTAATATCCTCCTCTACCCCTAGGGCTGCTGTTGGGGTTCGGATAACTACTATAGCCTGACCACGGCTGGTATGAAGCACTAGGCGACCTCCCAGGCACCACTCCCCCTCCACGATGATTGGCTCTAAACTGCGGTGCCTCAGAGCTCTGTCCTCTCAGAAACTCTATCTGCTGGTACTGAAAGGAGTTGGGAACAGGAGTGGGGTCCTGATTTTGATTATGTGAGGTACTAGGGGCCACAGGTTCAGAGGTCAGATTACTGTTGTTTGGAATGGGTGGAGCTGAGGGGACATGAAAAGGAGCTGGAGGATGTATGGGCACTACGGGACAGGCAGGGCTGTGATAGTAATTTGAATATGGGGGCTGCTGTGGGCCAGGTCTAGGGTAGCGTGAGCCCTGACCAGGTCTGTGGTAATTCCCCTTGGCCTGGAGGTCTGGTGGTGGATGCCTGTGATAGTGTTCTCTGTAAGGCCCTCCTCTACCTCTGCTCATAGCGCAGGGGTTGGGCGTAAAGGTGGGTGGTGCAGCTGGCTGTTCAGCTTCAGTATGAGTGTATGTCCCCTGGCACAAACAGCAGACCCTGATGGAAAGTCAGGGCGCACCAAATGCACACTGAGAGCACCTGAAATACAAACAAAGGGCAATGTCAGGGTAAAATTAATACAGAAATAAATACCTGTAAGATAATTGAATGATGGGTAAAATGAGAAGCAGCCAGAATGCACTGTTGTTCAGGCCCTGCTGGCAAACCTCTAATCTGCTCAAGTGTCCTTGGACAAGTCAGTGAAGCTATTCTCATTCTTTACATCTCAAGGACACAGTTTCTAACTTGACCCTAAAACTTCTATCCCGAAATGCAGTTAAAATACACAGTGGACTATTAAATATCTGGGCATTACACAAAAAATACATATATGAGTGGAGGTTGAGCTCTAAACGTTGCCAACGTTGTGGGGATATATCTTCAGAATATAGCCTAGTTAGTTTACAAGGATGCTGCAGGGTGACATACTGTTTCTCCCAGTCACACTGAAACTTAATCCCAGGGTAAAAGGCTGGTGATTAATAATTCAGACCTTCTTGTGACTATTCTGTTTTATTTCTGGCCTTAAAAATTATCGCTGGATCTGGATCCGTATCTGAGAGGAAAAGTGAGACATGGATGCAGACAAAATGTTCCAAGGACACAAGAATGCAAAGAGATGCCTGTCAGTAACAAGCTATGGACAGCAAATCACGCAGCTGTTACAGACTAGGGCTGATATATCGGTTTGTTGATATTATTGGCCAATATTGGCCTATTGCAGATATATCTGTATCGGCCTATGTGTTCTTGGATAAGTGCTGATATTAAAACTGTTTTAAGGCTGGAAAAAAATGCCTGGACTAGTAATTTAAAATGGTATAATCACATAATTTGACCAGCAGAGGGCGGTGCATCGTTGATTTGGTAATGAGAGAAGTGTTTACTGTTCAGTGCACTGATGTTTGGAAAAACGTTTGTTAGATATCCTGCCTTCATTACATATCTTTGTCACACGTATTTGATAACCACATTCAAAACATTGTATGTGGTATATCAGCTGATATATCTGATATCAGAACTTTCTTACTCCCTAGTATCGGTGACTGCACCGGCCCCAAAAATCACATATTGCTCAGGCCCTACTATTGACAGTCCTGACTATAAAGATAAGGTTTTACAGGGCTAGCATTTTTTTCTTCTTGCAAACACAAAGTTACACATTGAACCAGTCACTGAGTTGAAATATAAATCCTAAAAGGCACAGTCCAGAATTCTGATACCCTCCTTCAATACAACAAACATTGATTCAGCCTCAAGTGTCATATCTGACAACACTCAATAATGTCTATATCAGTGAGACTGACAACAAGAGGACACCCAATACTGAGTCAGGTTTCATTCCCACTAGCCCAGTCAGCACCACTGGTCCGTCACACTGAGCTGAGCAGGCCTGAACGCCACCACATTAACAGAGAACACCAGTGCTGGTTCATCACGGTAATAGGGGCCGACAGGGCCGACAGCCGAGGGCCCAAACAGGGCTGGAGCTGACTCAACCCTGATGTAAGGCAACAGTTGACAACCAAAAAAACAACTCCGTATTTTTCTGAATCCACTGTCATTGTGCTAATCTCTGTTTTGGACCTGGGCACAGACATGGACATGATTACCCATCTGACAACTGATGAATCAACTCTTTTACACACTTATAATGCTGTCACTGGGACTGCAGATGGAAGTTAGCTTTT
>JAQFJA010000025.1:14792006-14813940 GCA_029874485.1 Naso brachycentron | reverse complement strand
TCTGGGACAGAAGAACAGCTTTCAGAAACTCAGCATGAAGCTCCTGCAACTTTAAGCCAATGTTGATTTGTAATTACATGAGATAAGAAGATGAATGGAGATTTAGTGCATGTCTTGACTAAATGAGAGAGGTTATTTGTGTTCCAGGGGCCTCGGGATGATACACTCATTTTACAAGCTTAGGCTGCAGCGCTGTCTGTGCAGAGCATCAGGGCTAAGTGAGGTTGTTTGCCTCCCTGTGCTTCCATGTGCTAACAAATACACGTGCAATTAAGCACACAAACACACCCACGTCAGCACGCAGATGTGCAAGTGCAATGACAAGCTGAAATTTTTATTTTTGCTCATCAAACCCCGTTTATTACCTAAATTGCACAATAACCTACATGTCTGTGATGCAAGTTGCTGCCTCGGAGACATTTAGTAATCAGTGTCTGAGTGTTAATGTGAATCCGTGACAGGCGCTGGATATTTCGGCTTCCACTGAGTCAACCAGAAGATCTGATTTGCCGATATTAGTGCAATTGAGACATTTGTAACAAGAAAATACGCAGTAAAATATAAATTTCAAGAGACACTAAGTGACAAAAGAAGAAGAGAAGACAGACAAAGAGGAGAGCAGAGGAGAAAATTACAGATAACAGGCAAAATTACAGTACAGTCAAAACTGCACTGACAAACAAGCTTCTCCATGAATGTTAAACTCTCTGGATTGCATTAAGAATGAATGTAAGAGCGTGATAGAAAGAAACAGAGCTTGCACACGGAAATCACTCCTTGCTGCAGAAACTGATAAGGTTTTTAATTAACTCCTAAGACCTGTGGTTCATTTAAAATCATATTACAGAAGCAATTTGACAGCACATAATTATCTCAGGCAAAAAAACATGAATGTTAAATGATTGATTTACATTTCACTGTCGTGTTTAGCAGACGTGCAGTCATGTATTTACCAATTTCCATACAGTGTCCAGTCATTCCTGATCAGATAAGCAGAACCCCAACCAGACAATGAGTTCAAAGGTCAAATTTTTAGGTTACTTAATCATTTAACAGTGAGGCCAATGTACAGTAGGACGTGAGCAGAAGCTTCAAGTATTTCAGCATGATGTTGCTATAAATCGAGGAAATCTTTAGATGAGAAGTTCAAGGCGGTAGAAAATACTCTTAGAAATACATTATATTTTATGCAGGAGTAGGTGGTAACTTATTACAAGTAATGAATATGAGTAAAAAAAGTATTTTTTCAAAGAGCAAAAACCTTTCGTGTTCCGTTTTTGTGCTTCTCTGCTCTAAATTGATTTATTAAAGGACTATACCAGCCTTTTTTTTTACTTCTCACCATAAGCAGAGGTTGCCCCTGTCTTCTACAAATGCTGTTGTTAAAATTTGACCATTTGCACATTTTAATAGATCTGCAATTTAAAACCCCAATTAAATGCTATGTTAAAACAAGGTATGGAGACACTACAGGGCACGTGAAAGTTGCGAAGTATAGGTAATTTACCCATAAAGAAAACATCTGTGTTTATCGGCAAAAAACGCTGAGCGGGGGGGGTGTAAAAAAAGGATTTTGACACACACACCCTTTTGACTAAAGTTGTCACACCTTTTTAGGTACTTTTTGTAACGTTTATTGAATACTGACAAAACGTAAAAACAAACACAAAATCTTATAAGAAAGCTATTTTGGTTCATGTTACTTATGTGGCTGATGTGACAAGTCATCAGCTGCTTGGAAGAAAAAGGAGTACCACTTTTCTTTAAACTATGATGCAATGATGATGAAGCAAACCCAGAACACGAGGCAGCGCCAAACAACAATACCACATCTTGCCACACTATTAGACCAACATCTAAAAAAGAGTTGCATGGTAAAGTAGACACAGAAGTAATTTGCATGAACTGCAGCTGAAAATGTAATTAGCTAAAGATTAGCTATGCTAATTTTTCATTGTACCATTACAGTATCTTTTAATATTATGATAATGACAATAAGTCTTGTAACTATAGTGGTCTGAATTAATTAGCAGCTTGTACTTTTTAGTCATTATCTACCAGGTACTTTTTAATTTCTGCTTGAATAGGTTTGTCAAATGGTCCATGTTGCTTGAGAACAGATTTTCAGCACTCTTCACACCACTAATGATATGTCAAAACACAGACCACAATGGTCAGTATGTAACAGCAGTTTGAGATCTGATTCTGCTGCACACAAGGACAGCTTGCTATTTTTTTCCTCATTAATTCCTTCATTTGGCCAAAGCAGCTCTCAGCAAGTTGCAACGTGCTCACAGCTTCAGTCGAGCCCATCAGCTTGTGTGTATGTGTGTGTGTGTGTGTGTGTGTGTGTGTGTGCATGTGTGTGTGTGTGTGGATGGGGCAGGAGGCTCAGCTGTCTGTTTCAAAGTCATTGGGCATTTGAGGGACTTGTGTGGATAAAAGTGGAAATGGGACTCTTAGAGGGAAAAAAAGGGACGGTTGCTTTTTATGCTGGACAGAAAAGTAGATGGAGTCTAAATGAGACACATGAGAGATTTAGAGGAAATCAAGGCACACAGCCGCAGCGGCTAGACCATACACCATATGCCCCGTGACCCATTATCCTCTACTTCAGTCTATCTTGCACTCATGTGCACCCCATGGATTTTCAAGGCTTCATTTAGCAAAACAACAAGTAAAGCAGAGCATTAAGCCTTTTGTTTTGCTCTTCATTTTCAGATGAATTAATATGATGTGAAGCATTTTAATCTTTCAGAGGAATGTGGATTCATAGCAACTCAATGAGGAAAAAAAACTACTCTACACTGGCAAGTGAGACACCAACCAAAACGTGACCTTTTTAATACTGAACATTGACCTCAGGACTTAATGGTTTTGTGAAATAAAACAAAGCTGGAAGTGGATTCACTTAGTTTACTATGAAGACTGAAAGCATGATAAAAGCCTGGCCCGGCTCTTTGTGCCAGCACTTGTAACATTTATTAATTAACAAGCGATATTTCGTTTCTTTAATGCATGAACAAACTGAAATGTAAAAAATGACAAGTTGTGGTTTAAATAAATAAGACAACACAAGTCAACTAAGCCATTTTCACATATGAAAACATCCACAGAATTAGAAATAGACCTTGTGTGGCGTTTCCCTTTCATACATGTGGCACACAACCTTATTATCCATGTCAGATGTATTCTTACATATGGCAATACTTTGTTGGGTTTAGATGAGGAGCAGTGTGAGACATGAGTTTTGTGACAGTATATCCATGATGGCAGATGAGGCTGACATTTTGGGTCTGTGTCCACCAGAACATCAACGCAAAAATTTAGGCATTTGTGTTCACACATAACGGCTCAGCCAGTGGATGGCAGCACTATTTAAGGTGAGTACTGAATGTGTGAAAAGGGTTTTAATGAGCTACAGAGTCGCTGAATGGCTTCTTCTTAAACTTTACACCACCCAGCTCTCTGTTTCCCTCTCTTTTCGGGTTTTTTGCAAAGCCATTTCACTGCTTGTGCTATAGCTTTATTGTTGATGCACAGAAAAGTACTGTTGATTTTTTCATCTATCTCTTTACAAGAAGAGATAGAAAGAGATGCTCACTTAATAAGCTTCTCCAGGCCTGTAGTATCCACCTGCTGACTGGTACAGATGATGTAGTGGCAGTGAGGTCATCCATATATGCTCTTATGGGGAGCAACCACACTCTAAACATGCTGGATGGCTGTGTGGCCGCTGCTACTGTTCCCTGCAAACGAAGTAAAGCTACCTTTCCAGTTTACAGGAATGAAATCTCTGATGACTTAGAAGATGCTGTTGGCTTTAAAATCCCTCCATTCATCTGTGACACAGCAGTGGAGTGCAGAATGTAATCCTGAGCAACATTTTATTTTATCACCCCAAACAAATTTGCATGGAAATTGCCACATTTAACCAAACCAGCACATTCCCATGCCAATGAGCATCTGCACTGAGTTACGTATCAGAGAATAATTTCTGCATCCTGACCTGACCTTTAAGTTGTGAAGTAAACAAATTTTTCTTCATGGTGTTGAATGAATAAATGAATATTTGCATGATAAAGTATGAAACAGAAGTCATACTGGGTGCTGTAGGTGGTTGTACTGTGTGCGTGTGTGTGCACACATGACATGTATGTGTGAAGAAATCTATCATGTGAACAAATAACACAATATGTCCGACCCGATGGCAGCTCGCTGCATGTGTTTGCATGTGTGTGTCACATATGTGAACCTATCTGTAAATGTGCACACAAGTGTGTCACGTTTTGAAGACCGAGATGATTCAGACAAGCTTAAGTATGTCTCACTCACCACACGTCAGTTGTCAACGCTGCTGGATGCCAAGCGTGGGTTCTTTACTTATCGCCATGTCGTACAGAAATCAATAGAGGCCAAAATATTTGTTTTTGTCTGTTAGAACTCTGATTTGTATTTTTTTAATGTATTAATTACTCTCAATTTTATTTGTGTAATTGTAGAGTAACTTGAGTAATTAAAAATTCATACATTGTTTGTTAAGTGACCTTAATGAATAGATTACGATTGTTAAGATGTTGTGTTAATTAACAGTATCAATGTCTGAAATGGGAAATAAAGCCTTAGGGTTTATGCAACTACTTCATGAAATACAGAGTGGTCTTAGACTTTAAAACTTAAATCCAAAATGAAAGTGAAATATGGTGAGTCTCAACCACAAAAATCTGGGGGGTCTGAAGAAAAAGCTTTAAAAAATTTTTTGTTTGTAATAGTCAATAAAAATGTCTTTAAAAGATATATGTTGTCCCGAATCATTATGGAATTTAAATAGCAAAACTTTTATTCAGAAATAGGAATAAATTGTTGTGGTGTTTCCTTGGTTCCCGGTTGTTTCTGGTAACGCCGCCTTCCGTTGGATGGCTTTGTTCTCGATATTGGCTCAATCATGAACTAAACATGGCAAAGAGAAATCAAAACTCCTTACTAACCAACTTTGGATTTACTTCTAAAAAGCTTAACCAGGACAGCCAAAATGTAGGGGAGAAAGCTGGTTCGACTGCTAACATTCGTGCTCGTCCATCATCTCACTCTGCTAGCACACGCCAAGAGTCCGTGTCCGAGACTGTAGCCTACTATTTGTATGACTTAACCACCAGTTAGTTGTTGACCCCCCAGTTGCCACAAGGTATTTCACAAACTGCTTACATCACTATAGTAAAATTCATTATGGCCAACTTGTTTGTGTGTAATTGTTTTACACTATTATTACAATTTCTTTGGGTTGATGCTTTTCTCAGACAGGTTAAGAGATCTTGGTGCTTTTATTAGCTTTAATGAAGACTGTATAATACAGCTGAACAGTCAAGAAAAAGAACCGTAGACCTTGAGTTTTTTTTTTGTTGTTGTTGTTGGTGGGGTGGGGAAAGGGCACAAATTAAAATTTAAGTGTGGTTCACTTTAGTGTTTGTTGTTGTTTTGTTGTCTATTTAAAGCACAACACCTCATTTCTGACACTAGAGGTCCCCGCAAACAAAAGGCATAGTTTTGGTGACATTGTCAAGTGGTGTGACATCCTGGCTGATATTTATTTCAATGCAGATGAAAATCGGTCTGATTGACTTATGTAGGAATGATAGCAGAGGTCCATCCTCGCTCTGACTGCTGTTACTTCGGAAGTTAGCGTCAGGTTTAAAATAGAACACTGTTAAACTGTTAAACTGAATAAATAACAGATTTCTCTGACTTTTAACATTGTTGGGATGACATAAGTACACAACTTAACAAAATATATGACGAAGATGCAATTGTTTTTAAACATTTATGTCTTTGAGAGTAAGGGAAATTTGGAAATTTCTCTTTTGTTTTCATGTTTTGATCACAGACCGTGCCTTTAAAAAACAGAGAGGTTTTCTATTCTTTGAAAACAGTGCCAACTATTAATCTCAGGAAAAAAAATGAAGGTACAGATGTCGCATGTCACAGACAGGATATTATTGCGTGGACTCCAGTGAACCCGTGTCACCTAAAGAGGCAGAACAAGTTGTTGCTGTCGTCAGAAATGATAAAACGGTGGAGCAAAGACGAGAGGCCATAACTCTGTAAATCAGATAATCTAGTGATTAGAGGATAAGAAAAGAGGACATGGCTGGTTAGAGGTGCAGCTAAACCACAAAGCCCCACCGCTCTGATTAATCAATTAGATCTAAATCCATTAAGTTCACTCGATACCTTGTCTGACCTCAAGACCAGCTCCACAATGTGATGATAAACACACACGCATGCACGCATTAATGCACATCTAGGCAAAAACACACAAATTATGCACAGTCACAAACAGCACATCTCTAATCATGGTGTAATGATATACTACCCTTGGGCCAACACACACTTTAATTACATGTGAGTATATGAAAACACTGTCACATGTGTGATGGTGCATCATATAAAAACTGTTTTCCTCACGTCTAAAACCCAGAGGCACAAGTTAAAAGATCAAATTTACTTTAAATTTACATATTTACATTGCTCTAAAGTGTTCCATTAAGGAGTCTTTCATATCTTGTTTGTATTTAAATGTTGCTGCTGTTTTAAACTGTATGTGTCTTGTATGGATGTATGTGTCAGACAGAGCGACAGAGTAAATATAACCCTCCCATCTGTTCAGGCTGTACAGATGCTGTCTCAGAAATAGAGGATTAAAGTTATACTTAGAGAAGAGGGGGACATGTGATGAGAGGACGAGGGGAAAGCCAGGCAGTGACTAACACCAAGAGCATAAATCTGGGGGCGACTGTCAGCGTCAGAGCAGCCGTTCGGAGGGAAGATGATAAAAACAGAGCGACAGGGAAAGCAGGCAGCGTAAAGTTGTGATGGGGCTAAGCACGTTGCATCCATGTGAGGGACGAGGAATCGAGAAGGGGATACTGTACAAATAGCGAAGACAGGATAGACAGACAGATGTGAGGAGGGAAATTTGTAGCATTCAACACTGTCATAACATCTCATCAAAGCCTCAGAATATGGTCGGCTATAAACATCCACTTTGTAATAAAGTCAGGGTGAAGTGTTTGCTGGTCTGTGGGGACGACGTGCATTCATATCTGCTTGAGCGAATGCAAATAAAATTACTTTTTACTTCTCCAGAGACGGTATCCATCAGTCTTCGCAAGAAATCTTCTTCATTAAGCCTTGTGAGAAAACAATGGAAAGGTCGTAAAGTCAGCACAGAACTTTAAGTGGCAATTCAAAAAGCACCGACTTTATTCATTTATTTAATGTGATGCTCTTTAGGCTCCCCTGAATTTCCTCAGTCCTTCGAATAAAATATGTGGCGAAAAGCGAGACTGAAGTTGAGAAGCTGTAATCAAAATCTCATCTATTTTGTGCTTGTCAGGTGGAAACACAACATTGCATTGGAGGAACAAAACTCTGATTGCCTTTTAATGGCTGATGGAACTGAAAAGTTCAGCTGTGTCTAAATTCTCAGTCGAGAAGCTGGTGTGAGACTGCTCACATCGCCCACAGTCCCCACTGTTTGGCACTGTGTGAATGTGAAGAGTTCTGCAGATTAAAATGTTTTTTTTAAGTATATAAAACATGTCATTGTAAAATGACAAGCACATTCCAAATAGAGTAACATTAACAAAGACAAGTGTTTGTTTAAAATATTGTATTATGTATAGAGCAAAGATGCTGCAAATCTGCTTATATTTTATTTTTCTTTGGATTTTCTGTGCATCAGTTTGACTTTTTCTAGTTGGCCATCTTTTTTAGTGTCTGCACAGCCACAGCGGCCTTCAGCAGTCATGATAAATGAAATAAAATGTATTGTGTTCACTACAAGAAACTCAAAAGAAAAGGTCCAGGGTGAAATCAAATGTAAAGTACAAGCAGGTTTTATGTTGATTTAATATGGAATGTGAAAATAACTCATATTATTACTTCAACCTTAAGGCATTTACCATGAGGTTTGAGAAATGGAATGATCAGCATCAGTGATCAGTGATGAAATTGCATCCTTAAAACCTGCTGGGATCTGGCCATGGCAGATGTTTTGGCGTCAACCAGACAGGGCTGTAACCGGAGCAATGGGCTCTGTGTGCAAGTGAAAATTCGTCTAAGAACTTTACATGAGGGACGGTTTTGCAGAGAGAAAAGAGAGCAAGATAAGTTTTACATTTTTGCTTTTGAACCTGAATCCAAAGATAAACATGAAAAGCTCCAAACTTGCGAAAAAGTCTTTTAAGAACCCTTGTTGTCGCTCAGTTATCATAATGATACAGGGGTGGTTTGACCTCCATTAATTAATCATTCACGCCTGAGTTTAATCACCGCACAGGCTTGACAAGTCAGCAGGTGTCACGTTTTCCCTGAATATTTTTACTCTGATGCCACATTGTATCAACATGGCTTGCCTTCACTTTGTGTCTCTGGACACAAATCAATACACATGCCTACCACATATGCCTACAGAGGAGTGTGTCCATGTTAATGTAGCCACCCCTTATGTTCAGCGAAATGTGTCGGGCTGAATAGTACATGTTATTCAAACCTTATTGACTGAATCAACATGCAGCAAGGAAGGTGTGTTCACATGGTGAGATGCAGGTTTTTCTAACAGGTGTCGCAAAGCAAAGAAGGGAAGCCTTCCTCGTCTCCTCCCTGCGTCAGTCACAGGGCTCATCGCCACACAGACGTGACTCAGGACGCGTGGGGAGCAGGCCATGTGTCAACACAGGGGATCATGTGTTGTGGTCTTTCTGCTTATGTGTCTCTGGGTGTTGCAGATGGATGGTTGTGTGGAGGCTGATGCTTCTAAAATATGGAGGAAGAAAAACAGCAGTTTATTCATTATTTAATATTTACTTCATTCATTTTTGGAGCTCATGACAATTGTTTCTATTAGTTGTCAACGCATAACTCTGAGAAGCAAAACATGTTGACATATCAAACTATGGAATAACAAGCATTAGTGATTAGATAACTCTTTAGGATGTAAACAAAACTACAGGTTTAAGATGTAGCTACAGAAAAAAATAAGGTCATGGCTATTCCGAGGCTGATGTGGGCCTCTTTAAATGTCCTTAAACTTAAAGGAATAGTTCAACCAAAAATGAAAATTCAAGCTTCAGATGCGCAAGCTTCAGACTGTGGCTCCCCTCTTTGAAGCTTCATGTTTCAGTGAACAGCATAGCTAAAAACATGACATCAGTTACGTTTTTCAGCTTGGCATGTCGAGGCTTCAGGACACTTGGATTACTTTGGAGGAGCAGTATGGAGACATTTCATGGTTTTACTACGTATTTCTTTACATGAGAAAATTGGTCACCATTCATTTCAGTTGTTTGGGACATGATTACAACGCCTTTTAACCTGTAAAACTCCAGCAGTGTTTTGTGGACTAAAAAATTTTACCCAACCATCCATCAGCATGAGGGTGAGTAGATAAAAGATAGAATTTTCATTTGTGGGTGAATCATCCCTTTGATGATTTAAAAGAAAACTGTGGTTTATTACAACATGGATTTTATTTTAGTAGCTCAGGCCACCTGTCCTGTTTGCTGAGGTCACAAAACTTGGAAACATGACTAAAAATAGTCACAATGAGCCCACAAACACATGTGCAGGCTAATATACAGGTTGTACACAACCACAGCACCGGACCAACAGCTTTGAGAGATTCGCAACCACTTTATTTGAAAGTAAAACTAAGGCAAGCTCACCCATAATAATGCAAATGATGCCTCCTTACATAAGAAAAATGGGAACTCAACTACAAGGCTGATAGATGGATTTTCAAAATGGACAACATAGGCTGTAATCTATTTCAGTTCGGCTTTGTTAACCCTTTATCATACCGCTAAAGGAGAGGGGCAACACCTGTGTTTAGGATTTAGATGAAAGCATGATCCTTTTTGTGGTTAAAGGTCATCTTGGATGAGAGCCTTTGTGAAAGTTTGTGAAGCATTGATGTTAAAATTCTTACCTGTTTGATCAACATAAGACTAAAGGTTAGCTATGCAGTAGAGATAGTTAATTGTAATGCCAGAGATCCTTGAAAGAGTAAAAAAATGTTATAGATATTGGTAGAAAAAATCAGTTGTAAATGGCTTCATATTTGCAAGCCTGCCCAAGTGTAACATTGCTTTCTCTGTAAGCAAACACAATCAGAGAAGAATTTTTTCTTTTCAGCCTGACTTGCTGTGATAAATGAATACAGGGAGAAACGCTGCCTTGACATTCATGACTGGAAGACCCTGAGTTTGTACCGTCATTTGTTGGAGCCTTGAATGGATACAGGTTGTATAATTTGTCACCAGTTGGTATGTGAGAGTGCTCGTCCTTGACCTCCACACAGCCACATTCACACCTTTGGGGATACACAGGCCTCTCCATGAACCCACCCCCTCTAACATGCTGCAAATAAGCGGTTATATCATAACCCACTAAAATAAATCTGCGTGTTTAATCCCAATGAGTCCAGTTACACAATGGCCATTGTGGCTTTAATAGATTTCTGTTTCAGATAAAGGATTACATGGCAGGGGCATTCGGGAGCAGCACCTCGACTCAACAAAGCTGTGACTGAACAGCAGCACCAAGTGGTCAGCTTCTGCTACTGCAGTGTGAATGTGTACAAAAGAATTGTGTGGATTTATGCAGCAAATTTTGGTACTTTTACCCAGTTTGTTTTTTTCAGACTTTGTTAATGTGTTAGTAATTAGCAGAGTGTTTATTGCTAACTGGAGAAATCCTCAGCTGGATTTCAGCACAATGACAATAGCAAGTATGACGAAGAATAATGGCCTGGGGAGATTAATTAGGGATGGGGTGCTTTGACTACTTTAGAAATTAGACAAAAGTTTTTAGTGTTCCCCTGAACTGAGTCAGTGATTCTTGGAAAAGCTGACTTAATGTATCCAGAATATGATTTGTTGGGTCATGCCAGTCAGAAGTTTTCCCCCAGGTACACTTTTAAAATGCTATTGATGTCTGATTCACTTCCTGGAGCATCCTCCACTGGAACAATGATGTGTCTGTATCCCAACAGAACTGATGATTACGCTTTTTGAGACATATCAGCAGGATGATGAGAACATCTTTTTGTTTTCTGTTAGTTTATTGTAGCGTTAAAAAAGCATACAAGTGGACCACACACATCTGCACTTGAAAAATAACCAATTTGGGTTCTAATTTGAGTACTTTTTCTAAACGTAATATAAAACATATTTTACAGAGATGATTCTACACTGCCGAGGGTCTTTAAGAAGTAGAAATTTCTGTTTTAGTAAATGAACACCTGGACAAGAAAACTGTGCATGTGTTTTGAACACTGATTGTAAAGCAAACGACTGTAATCCCTCTTCCAACAGTTGGAGTCAAAACTACGACTTTATGATTGTATTTCATTAAAATAACCAAATGAGCGACAAAAATGTATTTGTTGGGAATCAAAAACTCACTGTAGACCAAAAAACTGTCTACAAAACTTTGTGGTTTTGTTCATAGCAGAGGTTGTAAAACTTGCTGGAACAGTGCTGCAAATAATGATTATTTTAAATAGTGGTTTATAATGTGCTGATTATAAAAAGGAGAGGATCACATTTTTTCTCAGTCACAACTTCCCGAAGCCCTGGGTGATGTCTTAGCATAACTTGCTTTAATTCACCAGCAGTTCAAAAGTAAAAGATATTCAGCTTACTATCACATAACTTATAAAGTGAAATAAATCATAAATAAATCATCACAATTAAGAAGCCTGAATCAGTGAATTTTTGGCCATTTGTTTGGAGAGAATACAAAAACGATTGACAGATTAATAAAATAACTGCTGATTAATGTGAACCAGCAGAATAATTTGGCAGTGTCAGATATAGATCATACAGAAAAGTAACTTGTGCTGCAGGACTGGTTTCAGACAATTCTTTGGTTGCTTTGATCATTTTTTTCCAACATAAAATCTGGTTAATATTGGGGCTGATTAAAGCCGGCATGCTCCAAGAAGTGCAAACTTCTTCTTGTCCTATGGATCTGCATTCAGTGTAGAAAATCACCTTTTTCATATCAGATTTCAGTTAAGCACTTTCATTCCAAAACTCAAACCTCAACTTGCGTGACTTTACTCAGAAGACTGTGTGTGGACGTGATGGCTTATGTAACTGTTGTCCTTTTAACTGTACTTCTTCCTGCTAAGGTACGTACCCAAGGTGACGACCTCTATCTGTCCATCGTCTTCCTCGTGCTGTTCTGTCAGATGAGAATACCTCCTGCATGACAAAGACCTGTTGCATAAGATCACAGACAGAGAGCCTGACTGCCCTCAGCAACGGCTTTATCCCTCCATCAGCCAGTCCAGACATACAGGTACACATTGCCAGCTTGTCCCATTGTCATTCAAATGCTGGGCTGGTGATTGAAGCGCTTATCTCTCCTAATCGGTGCGTGTAAAGGTATTACTGCTGAGGGAGAGCGTCGCCACACCAACTTTGATATGGAAAATCACATCTGTGAGCTCCCAAACAACATTATCTACAGAGAACTGAATATACCAGGTAAAACCTTTCCTGCAACCCCTCCATCTGTTGTCTTGGATTAGCTGCATGCTTTTCCCATTTTTTCCAGATCCTCAAAGACAGAGAGAGCAGGGAGGGTGAAGGGATTAGAAACGGGAGGCAAAATAAAGAGCCAAACACACATCTTGTTAAAAGTAAGATTTGTAAGCTTATTATTTTGTTATCATGATCATTGTTATAACCTCTGTTATGGTTTGTTCAGTTTACAGTTTATTTTCAAGTTCATTTAAAGTCATTCCAGTCGAAGGTAAACATGATTGTAACTGTTGTTTCCAACACTATTAAATGCTTTTTTTTCGTTTTGCCAGACAACAATCAGTCACACTCTCACTCATACACACATGAAAGAGCAAAAACAAGGAGACTGTTGCACACCCACCCACCCATTCATTCGCTCACACACACACACATACACTCGAACACCAGTGAACACACAAAGACAGACAGCATCTCATGCTAAAGCTCCTGCACACAGAAGTGATAACCAGAAACAAGCTTGATTAATCTCCCTGACACACACACACACACACACACACACACACACACACACACACGAAATTTCTTGCTCTCGTGTCTAAGTTCTTAAGTGCAACGTCTTGAAGAGTGATTTACCCTCAAACACAGCTCTTCAACCCTCCCAGTCCACACCAGGACCCGAAACCCTTCCAACCTCGCCCTCCCATCAAGAGCCATTTATACACCTGGGCTGCTTCACACTGCATTTGATGTAATTCACTCAGTGATGTTCTACTATTAAGATCCTTGTTTATTTCCAAAGATAAATAAATCTTTTTGCTAGGTGATAACTGACAAACACCTATTTAAAAAAGACATATTACTCCCAAACTACAAGCACAGGAAGATGTAAAAAATATCTTTAGAATAAAATCTTCAGTATCCTGACGGACAGATCACAGGGCAAATCTGTTGGGTCATGAGACGGTAAAGTAAAAAGAAAAACTCAAATTCTACTGCACAAAAGTGGCTTTATTATTTCAGACTTTTCTTCTAAACCTTCCTGTTTTCTTCAGAAATACTACAGTTTTACTTGAGAAGTAAAATCATCTCTTAGTTAAAAATGGTCTTAACTGGTGAAATAAAGGTCCGCTCTGACCTTTAGATCCATCAAGCCTACAATGGAACTCAGTAACATCCCCTGTTAATCCATGACTAAATGCCCAATGTTTTTATTATACTTTTTAACCCACATTCATAGCGCAGTTTTACACTAAGGATTTTAAAAAAAAATTTTAAATCCTCTCCGGGGCGTCCAGTGGCTCAGGTGGTAGAGCAGGCACCCCATATACAGAGGCTGTGTTCTCACCACAGTGAGACACGGGTTTGATTCCATCTGTGGCCCTTTGCTGCATGTCATTCCCTCTCTCTCTCCCCTGTTTCCTGTCTCCTCTTCAGCTGCCCTATCCAAGAAATAAAGGCACAAAAAGCCCAGAAAATATCTTTTTAAAATCCTCTCTCTGTAAAATGCTCCTTTAAAAGCCACAGAAGACATTTTACCACTGTTACTATGGCTGACTGATATGTAATCTCACCCAATATTGTATTATATAGTATTTATTATTATTAGTGCAGGGTCATTTAAAGGAGCTGTAGGGTTTGGAACCACAACCATATATGATTTGTCAATATTAATCTTGCTATAAATCCTGCTCCAAGAGATAATTTAATTTTACAGCGTAATAATCAGAGTGCAGCCCAAGTTTACATATGGCTCAACCCACCCAGTTTTCCAGCTTTTAAACCCCAGCCTTTCCCCTCAAGAGAACCAAAAAATACATCACAACAAATGTAACAAAATTAAAAGACACATTAAAAAAAACAAATAAAAAAAAAAAAATAAGGAAACTGAGCTTCAAGTTTGTAAAAATGCTTCTATGACATTCCACCTTGGCAAAATTTCAAGACAATAAAGTTCCATTCTTTGTCTGTTACGACATGTTACACCTACTTGGAAGTCTCATATGCCAGTGGGTGAGCCACCGCGTGACCTCGCCAGCCAGCAGTCAGCTCGCAGTCTGTCATCATCTTCATCATCATTATATTCATCATCACTTCCATCATTGTTATCAGCTACTATGGTAAGCCATGCCCTACTAGAGTCCATCGCCGGCAGGGTGGGGTAACCATGGTGAATAAGGTGCTAGTTGCTATGGAAACGCTATTCTGCAGCAACCAACTGGTACAGATGTTTTGAGTTTTGAACTGCCGTACCTCCTCACCAAGCACTTGGTTTGTATGTATTACTTGTTGCTTTAGTTGTGTTTTGATTTTTTTTTTGTTTTTTGTTTTTTCCATTTTCAGACTCATAAGATGAACAGTATGTGGATGTATTTTCACGCTGTTAGTACCATTTAAAACAGTCTCTCTCGCTCTCAAACATGCACACATGGCACACTCACACACACGTTCCGTCACTCGAGCACGCGCCAACACTTGTACAGTAACAGAAAACTGTTCACATGTGGCATCTGACAAATGAGTATACAGAGATGAGATTGGTAGATCAAGGCTGCGACACCAACGCTGACGGGTGGAGAGCTTCCTGTCGTCCCGGCCTTGGAATTGTAGTTACTTGTGTGAGTGACTGTCCTCCCTCCTTTGTACCTCCTTCAAACAGCCTGCAGCCGGCTGAGAGGAGGGCAGTATTGCTGTGTGTATCCATGGCTGCTCCGTAGCCATCATGTGCTTTGTTAACCTCAGAGATGATAGAGGACTAACCCAATATTTTAAAGACAGGACAGAAAATTAAAAGCAACTTAGAACATCAGCAAACTCTTGCAGTTTCTATGTCAGTGGCACAATAAATTCTCCCCGTTTCGTTTTTTACCCCAAGTGAATGATTCATCATTTAAATGCTCTGTGTTTCCCCCTGACCCCGTCCTGTCCTGTTGGCTTCATTTGAGACGTGATGGTGAACACAGGATGACACAGCAGAGTGGAGATGACAACTAAAACACTGGCGTCTGGAGTCCCAGGGTGTGTTTATGAACTATTAGCTACTTTGACTAGTCTCCTACACAGAACCTGCTCCATTTGTCCGCTGGTTCCTGTTTTCCTCCTCTGTGGATTGGGACAAGTTCCCAGCATCAAGATCAACAATAACAACGAGAAGAAAAGGCAATTTCAGTTCAGTCCATTTAAGTTCAGTTTAAGTCTTGTTGCAAGAAACTATGGCAACTAGCCCTAAGGAAGTGTTTCAGCCAATCAGATCCAGAGGGAAGTCCTCGAATGGTTTTTTCAATTGGGTGGGTGGATTTGATGCTTTTTTCTTCTGTTATTAGGACTGCAGCACCGCCTCTCCTGCTGTAGAAATGCTTTGTGTGGTGTCCATGATTCAAGAAGCTCAACCGGTGGCCTGTTCAGATACAGTCACACACGCACAGACAAACACACACACTCACACACAGTCTGCCACACCGGCATCTGTATGCACCAACTGACTTTATGCAACATTCGGTTCAGTCATTGAGTGTCTGGAGGTCTTACAACTCCACCAAAACCACGCTTCCTCAAACATGCAGCTGCACACACACACATACACATTCACACTATAATGCTTGAAAACTCTCATTTCTTGCTCCTCTTGCCTTTTGCTCTATTGTGGTATACAACTCTCCTCTCGTCTCCTCCTGACTCCCCCTACATCCCCCCACCACCACCCGCTCCCCCTCTCCCCCCCGCCGATACTGTACACCCTCCCAAGGCTAGTTGGCATGGTGACACCGATGGGGTGGCCGTTGCTAGGAGATGAAGAGAGCGGCCAGAAGGAGCACCGTCACGGTGAGGAGAAGGCGATCCCTGGATGGGCTGCTTCCGCTGACGCTCTTCTCCAGCTTGGGAACAAACGGGTTATATTCATCTGAAATTTAAAAAAAAAAAGGAAACAGAGAGAGAGAAAGGGGACTGAATGAGCGAGAGGAATGTCTTTATATCAGTTTATCACAATGATATTTTGGCATTTTTAACGCTGGAAAAACCTGAAAGGAAAATGAGGAAAAATGGTAAGTTTATCTGTGCTTCTAATTCTGTGTAATCTGCTTACACAGCACAGCTTTCACGAAAAACATTTTTTTTTATTTTTGTTTTTTCTTAATGAGACAGCTTCCAGCACAGAGTCGCCTTCCCACTTAAACATGGGATGTCTGCTGCAAGGACAAGACAACAGCAAAGCCATGTCTGACTGCTGCAGCTGTTATGAGAGCTCTTATTGTTCTAATAAACTGACACATTCCCACTCACAGCCATGCATACTTTTACACACACAATGACACACACTGTATACACAGTAAGACCCCGTGAATCCCCCTACATGTACACCTGGCGATGTCCTAAAAATAGTTTGCGGTCTTCTTTGTACACGTTGCAGTCTGGTCGAAACACAAGCCACCAGACAGTTTGCTGCATGCCTTCACTTATGAGACACACATGCGGCCAGACACACCCCCTGCAGTCACTTGATTAATGGGAGTGGAGGCCAGACAGGAGCACAATTTTCTGTCTATACACAGGACGGGTGATGCTTATTAGGAGCTACTGTGCTCACAGTCTCATGCCATCCAAGTGAAGTGCAGATATTCTCAGTTTTTCCACTCCGCGCCGTGTCTTGCTCTAGAATATTTCCAACTGCTCTGTGGGTCAGACAGCAGAGTAATGACTGGCTGACACCTGGTTTTAGAGATGGCCTCTTCTGGTATGCTCTGCTGGCCGATCTAATGAGGTCCACGCAGCAGCGGCGTTCAGGTTAAACGCTTTGACCGCTCTGTAACCGAGCATGCAGCCAAGGGGTCAGCACACTGTTACTGTGGCGGCAGACTGACAGAGGAATGCAGTTTTGAGGACACAAACAGCAGACTGCGGAGTGTTTCACAAAACTGGTTCTGAAGTGTGACTCCACTAATCACCTCATTAAACACACACATACACACACACGAACACTTGCCCACTGTCTCTCACTGGCTGTCACAAATGCATAATTAGGCCGTTGGCGTGCATCTTTTCGTGCGATGTTTGTGCAGGGGGGCATGTGACGTACATCCTGAACTTCTGACATGTTCCCGAGAAAAACATCAGCTCACATGAGGCTGTGTGTGTCTCTGTGTTTGTGTGTGTGTGCAGGAAAGCAGGCAGCATCCGCCGGATAATTAAGAAGCTCAGACACCTAGAGGCGTCGGTAAAATTGAATGTCATGTTGACAACAGAAGGCTCTGATAGTGTTGAGAGTATATGCCTGTGTGCGAGTTGCAGGCCTGTGTTTGTACATGTGTGTGTGTGTGTGTGAGAACATGTGTGTTTTTACATTTGCCAGTAGCCATGAACTGTAGTTTTTTTCTCATCAAAAGTACAAGCATATATATGTAACACAATGTACAGTCACACTTTTGTTATATATTTTCAAATTGAATTTTTTGTTTTTACACCTTTTAAACATTTTATTAAACATGACAAATTAACACACCAACAGTGCCATGATAAATACCCCCCCCAAAAAACCCATCAAAAAAACAAAACCAAACAAATAAACCCTGTACACTGATAGGCCGTTAAACGCTGCTATAACTAATAATTATCTTTAATTGCTCTTGTCAGAGACGTGTTGATTCAGCTATGTAGTAATCCTCTTAGAAGTTGTAATTTGTGGTGTTCCCAGATCAGAATGTCCTCACTGAGGAGTAATATCTGTGGTATTGTATTGCACCCATGTATAGTTGGCCGACTTTTGAGACATAGGTGAAAATAAGAATGAAAACTGATGTGCAGCACCTTTCGTTAGACTCTCCCTGCCTCTCTTACAACTCAAAATTGAGGTCACACGTCACAGAAAACATATCTGACAGTTTACAGTGCTAGTATATGTCATCTGTTTCTCAACATATGTATATATTTATACAGTGTCAGGGAGACATAACTGTTAGGATTAAGCTGTTACTACAGTCATGTCCTGAGCCTCATGATGTGTATTGTAAATATTTTGGGGGGAAATAAATGAATAAATAAATAAAAAAAAAAATCAATAAAATGTTACATCCTTTTTAAATCTCTATTTAGCATCAGGAAAACCATTTAAAAGGCTGTTTCTTGATGCCCCTTCCTGATGGTTGTGAAGCAAAAGAGAAAGCTTGGCACTGCCACAATGTCCTTTTTGAAGTAACATTTATGTTTTAAATCAATTTTCAATGAGCATGTGGTCTTAAATTAGCAGATACAAAGCATCAGGCCTTGTTGAATAATGTACAAAATCAACATAAATAGAGAGAGAGAGGGGGAGAGAGAGAGAGAGAGAGAGAGAGAGAGAGAGAGAGAGAGAGAATATTGGCTTAATGTTTTTATCAAATACTTGTGACAAAGATATGTAATGGAGGCAAATTATCTCACATTTTGACAAACTTTATTCCAAACATGACTGCACTGACCGGAAAACTTTCACTTACTATTTATGAATAAGGGATGGCCCTCAGCTGACAAACTATGTAATTACTTAATTTAAAATCACTGGTCCAAGCATTGTTCACTGCCTTAAAAAACAGTTTTAATATCAGTGCATATAGATAACGTATATGTTGATGCAAATAAATCTGCAATAGGCCAATATCGGCCGATAACATTGACAAAACAATATTTCGGTTGGGCCCTAATAGAAACTTAGATGGAATAAAAATGTTATTTTTCTTAGACCTTTATATAACTAATTTTAATGAAAACTATTTCAAAACAAAACATATAAAATACATTCTTCTTCAAATGTTATAAACAGACATGTCACAGTCTGAGCTGCCTTCAGGCTCAAGCTGTTGCTGGCAAAGTAACCCAACACACTGTCGCTTAAAAGAGCAGTAATTGCTACAATAAACCCCATTAAAGAAAAAGCTTCTGATTTTCCCAACCAATGGCTAGACCTGATCGTCAGATGCAGTAACCTGAGCCAACAGGGTGGGTAAATGACTGTCCTCCCCCTGAAAGCCGTCAGTAATCACATGGCTGCATGGGGAGCTGCTAGCACCGTTCCATCTGTGTTGTAAATGAGATCTAAATGAAATCTAATACTAGAGGCCGTATTCAGGAGGGAACCACTGTTGAGCTGCAGACGCTGATTGAAAGGGGCAGCGCCCAGGAAATAAACTGTGAGCAGTGGACGGGAGGCAGGGGGGTATGACGTGAGCCTGCAACATTCAGCTTAGTTAAACATTTTCAGACGTGCTAATCAGGCAGTTTTGAGCAGAGTAGTTTGCGTGTCGCCTTGTGTTTGTGCAAAAGTGCTGATGCAAACTTTGAATGGCGGTAATTAAAACTATGATGTGATGAGTCTAATTGTTGGTGGGGAGGAATGAGAACGAGGGAGGGGAATAGGAAACTGTACGGCTTCTTTGTTTTCAGTTCTTTTCACAGCTCCCTGCTGCTTTCCTCACTTCCTCTTGAACCTCTCGAGTTGTCCTATTAATTTAATTGGCAACACAGCACTACAGGTGAAAATGACCCATAGGAGCTGGAGTAATTTGTGCTCTGCTATTGTGTCAGTCGCTTGCTAAATATTAAAAGTATTTCCATGCAGTCCACATTCTTTATCAGTTCAAGTATCAACAATGTTTCTGTTGAAACAATTGTTACTTTTCTGTAAATGTGTGTGACTTGTAATTATGTGATAGGACTAAATTTGGACTAAAAGTGTATTTTTTTCTGTTATTAGAATCAGCATCTTTTGTTTTGACTGTGTTTACAGGAAAAGATGGAGAGTTGAGGATGTGATGTGAATGTAAATGTGTCACCGAGTGATGTGGTGGCAAACAAAAGTGCAGGTGAACTAACTCCAATCTGTGCCTATGCACAAGGTAAAAACAACATAAACACAGAATGTAATTTTGGAAAAAAATATTTCTCTATTTTAATGTGGCTTACATCAGTGTGATAGCATTTATGTTTCCTATAACCCCAAGATTCGTATCGTTTTTAGGGAAAAAACATGTTAAAAGAGGGAAAAACTCAATTTCACACATCAAAAGGTGAATAAACTGAGTTTTGGTGGCTTTCCCCTTCACTGCATTCCCGCTTGTGCTCTGGGAGGAAAAATGCAGAATGGGAATTAAAGGGCGGGAGGATGAGAGGGGCATGGAGAAAGGAGATGGAGGGAGAGAGAAATGAGATGAAAGACTGATGGAGGGAGGAAGAAGAAGTGAGGAAGAGGAACCTCAACAAACTCATATGACCTGCAGCCATTCGCTGCAGCCAGTGATGAGTTTTCTTATGACACTTATGAGAACAGACTGATTTATTACGCAAGTGCAGCACGCGGGCATGCACGCACTCACACACTGATTAACAACAACACGGCATCTTATTTTACATCCTCTCTCTGAGAAGACTGAACGCGAGACACGCTAGATGATTGATACCTGCATGTCTGGTCGTGTAATGGGCGGCAGATATGTAGGCCAAGTTAGCTGTACATGTTGTTATTGTGCTTCTGCACTCTTGTTGCCACAACACTGAGAACACGATCATCTCAGAGATTATCCTAAAGGCTGTCAATCATTGATTTACTGCTTAACTTTTTGCTTAAATCACTTCAAAATGATTGTGCACAGCTCCAGTGCTCACAGATTTAGCATGACTCACGTAATTCACATGATTTCACCAGCTGTGTAATGTAACATAGGGGCAAACTGGCAGCATTTGCCAAGATCTAGCAATTAACTACAGGAAATCTGAACAAGTCCATTTTTCTGAATGATTTTTCTTCCGTGGTTTTTGCTTATCCAGGAGAAAGCGGCGGCGAGTGTGAAATGATTATGCATGAAGTTGTTTAACAGGATCAGCAGCTTGCCAGGCCAGCTGGTGCTGCTCACTGTGCTGAAGGTCTCTTTTGAAAACCATCAAAAATCATCAAATAGTAATCTTCAATTTGCTGTCACTATAGAAATCTTTAGGCTACTGACATTCTACTATTTTTGTTATTGTCATCAAATCCCATAAAAAGACTAGTGTGTATTTTCACAGGCTGTATGAACCATTTTGACCTCCGTCCTCCTAAAGAATCTCAGTGAGAGTGACTCACTACAATCTCTCCGGTCACTGTCCTCTTATTGTCCAGCTGTCATACTCAAAATATGAGATACTTTGAGTCAACAAGGGTGTTGATCTGTTCATCAAATCAATATGTGCTCACGGAGCACCGGCAAGAGTTTTGAGGACTTTTTGCTGCTCTGGATTTTGCCTGTTGGGCTTGCCACAGGCTATAGTAATTATCTGATTGGTTGAGCTGGACGGGGCTTAATGAAGCCTGACAGCAAGCGCTTGAAAAAAATATTTTTGTTCTAATTTACAGGTGAAAATATTCACCTAAAAAAAATGGT
>JAQFJA010000025.1:14772396-14784760 GCA_029874485.1 Naso brachycentron | reverse complement strand
GAGAAAAGAAGAAGAGCTAACGGTCACAAACTAGAAACAAACACACACACACACACACACACACACACACACACACAGACACACACACATCACATACATCACTGCAACTAGACACGATAAAATCTTACATCACTGTTTGATAAACTTTGTTTCAGATGTGCCCTTTTTAGCGTAAATGCTGAACCTGGGTTCAAACAAATCTTTCATAGTGATTAATACCACAAAGCAGGTCTGCATGAGTATGTCTATGTGTGCATATACGTGTGTGTGTGTGTGCGCCACAGGGGTGCAGCATGCAGAAAATGCATAGCTGGCTCTTCAGTGTTGACTCAAGGCTCAAAGCTTCTTCTCCAGGTGTCGGATGGCGAGTGGCTAAAGCTTTACCTAAGGGGCTTCAGTGGCACTGGAGTGAGTAAATGATGATCAAATTTTCTTTTTTGGGTGAACTTCATTTAAACTGTAAATTTTCAATGTCACTGTCAAGGTGTCAGAGGGGTGTTGATTTAACCTTTGTTGTCAGACTGCAGGGTAGGTGTTAGTAAGGTGTTTCTTTAACTGTGAATAGTCCTTGCATTTGTAATTAAAGATTTTGCATGTTTTTATAAAATGTTTTTACTCGTAATGCTTCCAGCCACATTGGTGTAGGTACTTATGTGTACTGAGAGAATTCCATCAATCTACTCTCTTAATAAAACAGGCTCTTTGACAACAAAAAAAAAATATTACATTTCTGAATATTTTTCAACAGACTGACATAGATCTATGAACTGACCGCTCTGCTCTGAGGCAGTGAGATGTTAAATGTCTGTTGCTATTGTGCACTTTTCTTTGTGCAGAGTTGATGTGACAGCCCCAAAACAGTCACGATTATATTCTTCCTCCAGTCTGCTCCAAGACAAAAGAGAATGCAATAAATATTTTAATTTTAATAAACTGGTTTCCCTAGGACTCTGCTCTAACTGACTGAGTCCAAATTCTCATTTTATCCCAGAATGTGCAGCCCTGTTTTGGAGGCTTTATGCTTCCACTTTATGATATTAGAGTTTATTGGATAGTAATGCTGCTTGCAAGCTCCAAATTAGGAGAGATGAAGAAATATAAAGATACAGAAACAAAGGAGGCGGAGTAGCTTATGAAATGTCCTAATGCTCTGCTTTCCTCTTCTCTCCCCAAATGCCTCCCATTTCTTTTGTGTCGGATCACTGCTAATTTCCTCTCTCGCAAGTGATACGTGGCAGGGAAGCCGAGAGACGGAGCGGGACGTTTCATCAGCACAAGGCAACTCCGCAGAGCAGAGTGGAGGCTTCCAGGAGCAAAAGGAGCGGCAGAGGGAAGGAGTGATGGAAAGATGGAGGGAGAGATGGGAGGATTTATGGGATGAGACGAGGGGTATTCGGGGTTAAAAGCTGCAGAGTCTGGCCACCAGGGAGCGGAGCGTGATAGCGGGAGGGAGCGAGAAGGAGCAACAGCTAAGAGCAAGATCAAAGTGGGTCTGGATCAATGTCACTACTGTAAAATCACATCAGAGAGTGTGTGTGAGAGGGAAAGAGAGAGAAAGACAGAGAGTGTGTTGCCTTCAAACATAATGCCACAGAGTTGCCCCCTGCCTGCCTATTATCTGCCTGGCCTGGTGGAGCACTGTACATCAGTAAAACACTTTGACAGTGAGAGCAATCATTCCTTTTTGTATCAAGAGCTTGAGGAGCAGCTTTCTCTGCTGTTCTGAGATCGCAGACTTTGTAGAGAGGTGGTGGGGGGGGGCAGCGAGCTCGAGCTCACTGCTTCACTCGCTTCAGCTAAGACAAAGTCATACACGCTGATACACTGAAAACATACAGTAGGCTGGACAACAAGAGCACATTGTTCAATGCATCGCATAAGCAAGGAGGAAATCAAAATCATCCATGCGTGCCACATGGGTTATTCACTCTATTATTTACAACATGGTGGTAAATTTTCAAGGGTGAGCGCGAAAGCTAATGTTACCTATTAGAGCGCAAAGAGTCCAGCAGAGTCTGCAACCAACAAAAACAGTGGCATTCAAAGCTGATTTTTAAATGAAAAATTGAGTTACATTGAAAGAGAAAAACCCTGAATGCATGACAGGTGCATCATCGGGCAGCTGAGTTACAATAAAAATAAAAATAGCCGATTTATGTTTTTAGTTTGACGTTTAAATCCGAACAACCTTCAGTCTTTAGCCCCTGAAAACTACAAACCTCTAACCTAGGCTCTCTTCAACAGAGTCGGCCATGTTGTGCCGCGAAGTTTCGCGAGTTTCTCTGCCACTGTAGAGTCTCCTACATGCTTTGAAGGGGAGGATGAATGGAGAGATGTTCAGTTCATTACAATCTGCAAGAAAGATGCCGATAAATTTACACTGGACTTTCACGAGCCCATTTTAACCCAATAATGATGAATTTTAGTAATTTTCTTCTTATTTACCTTTTTCTATTTACCTGTGTTGCAACAGATAAGACATTTTTTTAGGAAGGATGTCTTCTTTACATACTTACTTGGATGGCACCACATTGTATGTTTTTCAAGATTTTTCAATCGCCAAACTGAAAAAGTGACAAAGGGCTTTGATTAAGAATCAGTGAGCCTAAAAAGTACAAAAGACAAGGTTCCTTCAGAGATCCATGAGCTTCCTAATCACTTTCAAACAGCCAAACAGTCACATAGGACTGTGAATGCTGAGCATGTCATCATGACGACTTGACCTACAGGGCTCATATTGTCCTGGATATTTTACAGAAGATGTCTTAAGCTTTTTATCAGGTGGCTGATTTGGTTCCGAGGGTGTAAATGTGTGTAACGACGAGAGCACCAAGGAGTTGGAAAGAAATGCATACCTTGTTAAATCAATGCTAAAGAAATCAAAGGAGACACCACTGATGGGCACAACGTTGTGCTGGGTTAAAACTTGTCCGGCAGTGTTACAAATGATTGCCAATCAAGACTTAAAAGCCACTCTGCCTCCAGAGGCCAGAATTCTTAATCCCATCTCAGTCCGGCACAGAGATGCAAACATTGTTGCGAAAGGACTCCAATCAGCCAGCGGAGCGGTTGGTATAATTGAATGGCTCCCCCGCTGAATGGAGACTCCCAGAGATGTGTAGCATCAATGAGGCCTTCATCAAACACACACAGGAGTCCTTCCTACTGTATCCTCCTCTTCCCACTCACTCTCTCTCTTTCTCTCTCACACTCTCTCTTTTGTCTCCTTGCTCTTTGTTCTGTCTTTTCTCTCTCTTTCTAAGTTTGGCTTTTGCCTGAGTGAAAGCATGCAGACAAGGGTTAAGAAACAGACCTGTGTGCATACACGTCACTCAGTGATGCCATCTACAGTAAATCAATATTTGTCGACAGTGAAGATATTATCGACATGTGTTGCTGCTGGTGAATGAGAACGCCATCTTTTTTTATTTTCTCATCTTCTGTCTCTTTTTATTATTTTCCTCTCCATCCCTCAATCTTGCTGAACCACTAGAGGAACATGCATGTGTGTTTGTGTCTATGCCTGCAGGTGTGTGTGTGTTTTATACGTTGTAGTGGTTGAGTAGGTTCTAAATTCTCCCCATTGAAATCAATACCTGTCTAGAGTGTGTCCAACAGACTGGAATATGCTGCCTTCTCTCAAGGCCGATACACATACACACACACACACACACACACACACACACACTCTAGTACACACAATCCTGCCCTGCAGAGCGATGGTTCATCATTGGTAATTGATCAAAGTATTACAGCTAACAGGGTTTCTTGCCAAGCGGCCCCAAATGCAGTGCTGACATGAGCTCATAACACAAGCAGCTTTCTCTGACTCTTCCTCTATTTCCGCCCTTTCCTTGCATCTTCTCCCTTGTTTGCTTCATTTTTCTGCTCTTGTCTCGCTCCTCTCAGGCACTTATGCACTCTTTCTCCTTCCTCTCCTCCTCTCCGTCCTCTATCCATCATCCTCGCCCCCTCTCTCTTCCTCTTTCTGCCAGTGGATATTGACTGTGTGGTGTGAGGGAGAGTTCCAGCCGCATGAACCTAATGGCAGGCATTATTAGCCCCTTTGAACTGAGCTGTCTCGCACTCACATAAAGGCGCGTTCGACTGACACACTCCTAACCCATTACTGTATGTGTGCGGCGGCCGTGTTCCTCTGCACATGCATGGGTTTTTCCAATCATACATGCTTTACTTGGCGGGTTTTGTCCGAACACACGACACAGATGGATGGATGTGAGGAAATTAAAATGAACAACTGCATGAGACGACAGATGGCGGAAACTGAGGCCGAAACACACGCCGAATAAGATGACAAAGAAAAACAGCGGGAGGAGATCAGATCAGAGATGTGGGCGGATGAAAGACAAGAAAGCAAAGGAGGGAAGACAGAACACTCGGATTAAGAAAAATGTTGTTTAACCTGCGAGTAAGAGCCGTATTTGTCGTCTTTGCCTTAATTTGCCTGTTTATCGATTTTGTTTTCAACTTTAATTCATCGTCCCTTTCACAAGCATCCCATCCAGCCTATTATACGCTCTGAAGGGTTTCTTCACCTTAAGGCTTCTTCTATCTTTCAAACCCTCGAGTGTCACTCACCTCGTATCTGCCAATACCAGCCAATCTCTCCCTCTTATTCTATCACTTTGCTCCCATCAATCCTTCCCGGGCTGCTCTATCCTTCTGTTTCCCTACATCTCCCTGTCTCTGTTCCCAAAGCCCTTACATGAGCAATAGTGATCCCATCAGACACTGGGCCAGCAGAGGCAAAGAGATAGAAGAGAAAGAGAGTGCATGTTCCCTAAGCTCTCCCATGATTGATAGTGATCCCGTCTGATGGCTGTGTATAGACTCAGCACTCAGTGAGACATTACCCTCTGACCCAGCTATTGATTCTTGCATTCGCCGCCCCAAACACACAACACCAGTCCTGACCCTGCCCGCGCATAAAAATAAAAAAAAAAAAAACAAACACACGTCTCACACACACACACTCGCCTGTGTGCGCAGTCCTTCAGATTGATAGTTTGGCCGTGTCCTGTGAAACCTGATCAATCTGCTGCATAACAATCATTCTCCCCCCTGCCTCAGCCCACTTCCTGGACGAGTCACACGGCACCAGTGTCCCGCTGACTGATGTGTTTGGGTCAGGGTCTCGAGGTTTGAATGTCAGGGCTGCGGAGAAAACAAGCTCCAGCGCTGGGATAAGCCATCCTATACAACAACAACAACAACATCACTCAGGTCGCTCTCCTGAGCCACATTTAATGAGAGATCCGAGACAAGAAACAGCACTTGCCCGACAGAAGGACAACATGGAATAAGAAGCAGCACCATTCATCAAAGAGGCTTGGGTCACACAGTATTTTTTAAATATTTCTTTATCTGCTTGCACTTGTTTTAACCTGCTTGAACTGCTAGGCGGGTGGGTATACCATATAAAAGATACCAAATATCAAAGGAAACTATTTAAAATTAGCTTTGTTTCTTGTCAGAGCTGTGTCCAAATGTGTGTGCGTATGTGTGTAGCACTTCAAACGGGGTAAAACGAAAGGCTCAGAATGATTTGCAACCATTATTTGACCCATGTCTGATATCACAGACAAGTTAAACACGAAGAGGATATTTTGGCCATTGTAAGAACGAGGAGGCGAAGCCAGGGAGAGAAGCAAGACAGACGAGTGCCAACTGAGCTCCAGCCTAATGGGCTTCCAAGACAAAACCACAGCTGGCTTTAAACATTAGTCTCCATGACGACAGAAGAAGCCCCAGCTATGGTGCTATTGTAGCGAAAAAAAAAAAAGAGGGGGGCGACAGGGGTTCATTGCTTTGTGCAAAAACCCATCTATCCCCTCTTTATCCACCATCTCCCCTCCATCTCTCTAATGGCTAATTAAGTACCACTTATTACTATTCCACATTATCACAAATCATCAGCTATTACTGTGGCAATTCTATGTCACACCATTTTCAGGTTTTTGTATTTTCTTTTTTGCTACATTTCATTTTGGCTGCAAAATGAATAAAGAATTAAGGCTAAAAGCAGAGAGTGTGTGTGTGGGTGGGGGGGCGTGACGGTGTGTTACTAAGGGCTACATGGAACATTTGTATTGGTCATGTACTGTGCGACCAGATAGATGTGACTTCATGTGCTTCCAAGAGAGGTGTGAAATTAGGTTGTTTTTTTTTTTGTATTTCCAAGGGTGAACAGTAACCAGCATTAACCAGCATCATCAGGTAAACAGACATGTATAAAAGTACACCGAGAATCCTCATATTCCCTGTCCATCCCTACGACCCACAGTGTACCATCAAGTACAAAACCCACAACAAGCACCAAAAAAAGTGTACTTAAGTATTTTTTCTCATACCTAAGAATACCTCTTAAATATCCATAACATACACTAAAGGTGAAACCACTCAGAATGTGCAAAATGTTAACAGTTGTATTCTGTGTGGTTACATATGACGCAATCATGTTGTTCTTGGATTCTTGTGCCTATCAAAAGTAGGGGCCAACTGATAAATCAGTTTGCTGATATTATTGGTCAATATTGACCAATATGATATGTCTGTCAGTGTGCCAGTTGTAAAACCCTTTTTTAAGGCCAGAAAAAAATGCTTGTACTAATGATTTAGAATTGTGTAATTATATAGTTTGTCCAGCAGAGGGCAGTCTATTATTTGATAATACAATAAATTAGGTGTTTTTGTACGGTTCAGTGCACTGATATTCTGCTTCCATTACATATCTTTGTCACATGTGTTTGATAACCATATTCAGCCAACATTATATACAAATAATATCTGCTTACATTTCTGGTATCGGAATTGTCTTGCTCCCTAATATCAGTATTGCCATTGGCCTGGAAATTCCCATATCAGTCGGTTCCTAATCAAAAAAGTACACTTTAAACAGTACAACTAGTAAGTGCAACCCAAGCTGTGTAAGCAGTTAAGGTGTGTGTATCTAAGTTGTACTCTTACAGCATGTCAGCGAACACCACATCATTACTATATGTAATGATGCACCAAAGATACATGGCTGATATACCTTCAGAAGAGCACATATGTGCATGAATCTACCTTTAACACATTAATTACGCCAAAAATAAACTGTACTTCCAAAATAGAAAAATGTACTCTCCTTGTTTTGAAACTGATGCTTCAGTTACTATAGAAAAACACACCACTGTAAAATTCTAACCAACCAAATGACATGTTGTAACTCCTAAACATTCATCTCTCGAACCTTTTAATTTGCTCCAAAAGAGACAAAACACGATGCAACAAGGCCAGAAAAAGAACAAGCACTTGGGTTTTGGGGGCAGTAGAAGCTCTGTTACTCTCATGGTACAAGAGAAGGATAAATAAATACACACACACACACACACACACACACACACTGACCTGCACACACACAAGGGTGGTGAGATAAATACTAGAACTGGTAGGACAAAAAGGCAGCAGCACTCAGTCATTAAGTGTTTAAATGTCTTGGGTGTTCCTGTCAGATAGATGATGACTTTGAGCTTTAACGTTTCAAGCGTAATGGGTGTTCTATTAATGCGCTGTGACGTGGAGAATTAATTAAATGTATTCACATACACTTGGTCATTAAGACCTGAAATTAAGGCATGCAGATAGAGACACAATGCTAATCTAGGCGATAAGTGCTCAATTACCCATTTAGGGAAAAAATTTTGCTGCGAGGAATCAATGGAGTAAAACAATGAGAGAGAAAAAAAGATCCTGCACTCCTTACAAAGAAAAAATGTTCAGGCTCACTTCACCTCAAGAGTTTTCTATTTTTATTCATCATCAAAGCCCAATATAAAAGACCAGAACAGCACAGATGTTTCAGCGCAAAGACCTTCCACAATGTGCAGGCCAAAGTGATCACAGAGACAGAAAGATTTTACTGCGAGATGAATGAGCTGAAAATCCATCAATGCCACATTTTAACTCTGCACACAACAGGCTCACATAGAACTTGTGGTGATACACTCAGAGGGTAAAGCAAAAACTTTGACTCGGTGAAGTGTGCCACTCAGTAGTTGTTTGTGTAAGTGTGGGTTTGTGTGTGTGTGCAACTGTATAAGGCTTTGCTTCAATATCTTCAATTATAACTCCTAACCTGGCCTGAGACTTGTTACCGGAGTTTCTCGGAGTTTGACCTGCTATATTATGTCTACCTTACCCGACAGTAAATTACCTGTCAGAAATGTGCAACTTCACACAGCCTGTGAGTTGATATAAACGTTCAACATTAAAATTATGAAGCAGGACAACGATGAAAATGGAATAACTCAGCGAGGAGACATATTTAGCCGGGGGACAGACGACAACATGCTGGCTCCTCGCATGGCAATCCGAATGTAAGCAAATCGAGGTGTAGTTTAGGGAAAAGCTGTTAGCATACGATTACACACATTAAGCTTAACATCCTGTTGATTTTACAAGCTTTGTGAATCTGTGTGTGTGTGTGTGTGTGTGTTTTGGGGTGTCAGTATCTCATGATGTGTCTGACTCTCTCCATTGAACATGAGCAGACTCTGTCAGACTCGACAGTCTATCAGTGGAACATCCCTCTCCCGTTTCCCTCTCCTCTCTGTTTCTCCCCCCCGCTATCACTCGCTCTGCCCCACTCTTCTCCTCTGTCTCTTCATCCTTATCAGTGTCCTTCCATCCGTCTCTCGTTCAATTTTTCATTTCAGGTTCAATCTTTCTGACGTCCCCTCACTCCTCCTCCGACGACACCTCACCCTCCTTTTCTGTCTTCCTCTACTGGCCTGTCAGGCTGTCGTACCCGCCTTCCCTCCCTCCCTCGCTTGTGAAATCAATATGCCTCTCCATGTGGTGGCGACCTGTCAATCATCTGATGAAAGTGAGCAACACGTGCTTGTGCTTGGATGCTGCCTTTGCTTACGCGGGGAATTTTCGAGGTGCATATGAGAACAAGTGGTAAGGAAAATATCAGAAACTAAAATTTTCAAAGGAAACAGAAATGTTCCTGCGCGGACAACAGAAAAAATGCAAATCTCTCTTTTAACCCTTCAATCTTGAATCTCTTTCAGTGTGGTTTATTCCTGTTTGTAAGTCGCACACAAGCCACTCACAAATACATAAACCTGATGCTCACATCCTAGGCAGCCATTATGAAATGAGTGGGTGGAAGGGGACAAACAACATTTATGCTCACATAAATAAAAAGTACCAGTACCAGATAATGCTTCAAGATCAAATGCATGTATCTTCTGTTTTTAAAATGCAGCTAAGTAAGCTAATAACACTAGACATTCTGAATTTGTACAAAATTACAGTAAAAATCTGATTTTTATTTGGCACACAGATGATGGAGGAGTTTGAACACTACAGGAAGTAAAAACAGGACAGAGAAAGCTCCTGCGTCTAAAAAAAATGTAAACAACAACAAAAAATAATGTGAAAATAGCAAGTGTTTTATATTATGTAGAAACTCGCTCTCTGTCCAGTCTAAAGACATGGCAGTAAAGCCTCAACTGCTTCAATTATTAGGCTGTTTAGTTGCCTTTAAAAAATATATTTTCAAACATTTCTGTTGGTAACTGCCTCCCCTGTGGACGGAATGTGATTCAAATAAGAACAGACTCTCAGCCGCAGCTGAAGAGGAGAGGGTTTGGATAATCGAGACCAAAAGAGCTTGATCACCTTCAGAGAAATCAAGCTCCTTCTAGTGTCCACCAGAAAATGCAGGTTCTCTAGCTCAGCTTAGCTGTGGCTTGTGATCTCTGCTCTCTCAGGGTGGGGGTGGGGGTGAAGCTAACGAACACTGCGCGTTCAGACGGAATTTTAGAGGCAGCACGGGTACATATAAAGTCAGTGTGGAGACATGATAAGATGCAGGCATTGCAAATTGACATGAAGATGCGCCCACATGAGTCAAAAATGTTTCAACCTGAGTAAAAATTCGTGCACATGCTGATGCTCTTTGGTGACACAGATGAAAGGGGAAAGTATTTTAAGGACCTTGAAAACACTTTTTTTTTTGCCCTGTCGAATGCTAATTACAAAATGACTCAAAAGTAATTAAATATGTATTTTTTAAATAAGTAACAGAAATATGCCCATCTATAATCATGCACTTAACAAAGCAATTTCATTTTGCTGAAAAAGAACATTTTTCTCCATCTGTGTTAGTGTGTGGGTGTGCAGCATGCGCTCACACTGCAGCCTCTCTGTGACTTACTACTTTAATTTAGCTGGTAATCCACATAGACCCTCTTTATCTTTTGTAATTTTGGCAACATCCTCCACACTAACTGTTCATAGTTTACTGTAGGTGATTTCACCTTGCCCGCCCCCCCCAACAAATGAATAAATAAATAAATAAATCTTAGTGAAATATTTCAGCAAATTTTGAAACATTGTGATGTCTTTTCCACTGCAGATTCTTTTGATGAAGCTTCAGTTCCTGTAGGTTTCGTTCTTCTCTTTCATTCCAGCTATTGAGCTCTTTATTTGTTTACTCCAAAACAAACTGCTGCCGCTGCTGCCGGAAGCATAAAAGACATCACTTTCTGTGTGCCTTAGGGGTATTTCTCCAGAAAGAACAGGAAATGAAAAGCTCTCAGCTGAATCACTATTGTGTTTCATAAATGGGAGTAAAAAGTAGCGAAGTTAGCATTTATTCATATAAATTTACTGCAGGTTATTACTTAAACTCAACTACTGTCATGAGTGACACACAGACATGAAGCAGTGACAACAGCAGTGACTCACACAACAGGTGGCCACATGGGCCCACTTAAGATCTGACATTCCATGTGCGACATTAAGGTTTATGGATATGTAGGTGTCTTTCTGGAAGGGTTATAAAATGTTTTGCATTATACGTTCTTGGGCATTTATTCAAAGGGGACAAAGCAGAGGGATATGAGCTCTCATAAAGTCAGCCCACGTCCCAGTGCAACATCCTGGCCATATAAGCAATGCCTGCTCTGTTCTGCTTTGCTGCTGGAATATGAAATATGCATGGACCATAAAGAGCATATGGACCATCAATCTCAATATCCGCTACACCAGACCATCAAAAAAGATCATTAAACCTAACACACACAGGCAGGCTCGCACGCACACAAACACACAAAATGGCACATAAACGCGCACTCCCATGTTGTGCATAATGGTTTATCAGCTTCAGTGCCAACTTTCTGCTGACGGTGCACACGCAATAACAGGCAAAGGCACACGCACACACTCACACTCACACAGACACACACGCAAACACACATTTAAAGGGAGGGGAGAGAAGAAACATTTTTGTACATTTGCACACTTCAAATTTCTAGCCTTAATCTAAATGCATTACAAACAGCTGTCGCAAAATAACAGTGGAAATGAGTCCACACACACACACAGAGGAACCTGAACATATGCCCTTGTTCCTCTCTCTCTTTCTCTCAAACACACACACGCACACAGACACACACACACACACACACACATATCCCTCTTAGCTGTCACCCTGTCTATATTTTCTTTACCAGGCCTCTGTCAGGCTCTGTCACTATCAGGATCTCTGGCCCTCCACTGCAGGGAATTAAAATTTAATATGAGACTCACAAGGGGAGTGAGAAAGGGCGAGAGACAAACACAAAGATGGAGGGAGAGGGGGAGAGAGAGACACAAAGTCACAGTGACAGTAAATCAGAAAAAAGTCCAACTCATGGAGAGCTGGTTTTGCAGACAGCGACAGCAAATGCACAGATAAAGAGAAAAGTCAAGGAAACTGTTATCAGAGTAGTGGAACAAAGGAGGAGTGGATGAAGGGATGGACACCGTAGCTGAGAAATGAAGAAGAAGAGGTGGAGATGAGGAAGAATGACTCGGGAAGAGAATGAATTCTCATTCATTCATTTTCCAGAGATGTCAACTTTTACCACAGAGCACCACTGGATGCACATCACTGTATCTAAATCATCTGTCCTTTTCTTCATCTCTCTCCCTTCCTCCCCCCTCCCCATCTTTCTCTCACATCTCTCTAATCTCTTTCTAAATACAGTATGTGTCAGCAAGGAATCTGACACTAAGTCAGCGTCATATTCTATCATCCATGCAGACGGAGACAGGAGCACACGCAAACAGGACAGCTACAAGACGGGCTTCATCTTTATCTAATCTCTTTACTTCTCCAGCCCTTCCTCACCCCTCCAACCCACTTCCCCGAAAACTTGTCAGGGCAAGTAAAGCCAGCATCAATCTGCTAATGGGCTCTCTTGTTTGTTCACACTGTGGTCCAAAAAACCCATTTCTGTTGGTGTAAAGTGTCCCAAAATAGAAAAGAGAAAGAGCTGGACCAATTGTTTGTCACTACCTTTGCATG
>JAQFJA010000025.1:14759545-14772296 GCA_029874485.1 Naso brachycentron | reverse complement strand
TAAGACAATACTCCGAATAAGACACTGCTATACAAACAGCATTTTCTGATTTCTGAGTAAACAATAATCAAATAAGACATGTGGAGTACTCCAGTTTTAGTCGCATTATTGTACACATGTATACACCTTAATCGCTCTATGCTGTCCTATTGGAATTTTTGCGACAGCAACACAGTTTACAGCAGTCAAACTGCTTGACGATACATACTCTAGCTTCCGGAAGCAAGTTTACAACTAGCTTCAAAAGAAAAGATTATTGACAGCACAGTTAAAAAGAAGATCCAACTTTCCTGTGGTGAGGCAGAAACCAATGCCATATTTTGAGAGAAATAAGTGACATGAAGTTTTTGGAAAATTAGAAAATAAAAACTCAAAAGGTGAAACAGGTTCTGGTTTCAGGTCAAATCCTGCGAGAATATCGGACGTATGACATGGGGTGGGTGTGCGTCTTGTGAGTCATTAATCAGAATATGAAAATATAAACTCTTCACTCTATAAACAACTCACATAAACACCTTAATCGAAATATTGTATTACTCCCTTGCAGCCCAAGTAAACATAGTCAGTGTGTACTTAGCAGGATTTTCCCACATCCGCCTTACTTTGTATTCACCTTCAACATTAGAGGGCAAAAGTTTGGGAAATTCAATCTGTGTTGCCAAGCTCTGCCGGCAGGTGTAATAATTCACTTTTTTTGAATAGAGGTGAAAAGTTGAAGGTTGTGGAAGTATTTCTGGCAATGGTCAATACCTGAATGATTCAATAACAGTAGTCCAGGTAGGCTGATGCTATCATGGTCAATAGTCTTACAGATTTCAAGTTCATTCTGTGAGTTTGTGCTTTTTTCCCATCAACAATCTGGTATGGCAACATCCACCAACCATCCAAAATTGATTCAGAAACCAAAAATAAACTGCTTAATCTAGAGTAAAGGTGTGTTTAGACAGAAAGAGAAATTATTTTGGTTCTTGTTTCCTGTCATTTACATCTGCTAACCACACATAGCTGTTTATTTTACCCAAAGTGCCAACTGTGCAAATATTAGCTGACCGTATTTGTGCCCCTGTGTTGTGCTAGCTAGGCTGCTAAACTGTCTTAAATGCACACTTATACCAAAGTGGATGATTTGTTTTGTTGTATTTTAGAGTTGGAACCCCAAAATAACAGATAGTGAAGTGAGCCTGTGATGATCCTGGCATCTTGATGTCAATCGAGTCTTCACTGTGACTTTATATATTAGGAGCTAGCTAATGTGTCTAAATGCACAGTAGGCATATCACTGACTTCAGCTCCTTGTTAGCAGCTAAATTTTAAGACAGATGCCTGGATACTGCACAATGGTTTTTCAGTTTTTATGTACAAGGGTGTCTCACATTCTATCAAAGATTAAGATATCTTCAAACTTTATTGTGTATCGTCACTGTTGATGATTCAAACAGAAGAATTTCAAGCTCATAAAAAAACATGCTGCAGCTACTAGTCATTGAAGATTTCTTATACACAAAACAAAACAAGCTTTTACTTTCAGAAAGCTGGACGCTCAGAATTCCTCCTCCCACTTCACAACTCGATTTACCACCTCCTCCTCAGAGATTTCAATACACCTCCAGTGTGCTGCAGTATACTTCCGCTATGCTGGATACTTAAGCAATGTCATTGGTGAAATGCCGCCTTCCGGTTCGAGATTTAAAAATATCTCTTTTGAAACCAGATGTGCCACCTGCTCACCTCAGCTGCTGCGGAGCTCTTCTGACAGACCGACTCCCTGCCTTGTTAACAGCACTTTGATTCAGCCAATTTCAGGAATATGAAAAGATGCCGTTATGTCTTGGGAGAGGCTGCTGTCGTGCCTTTATGAATGGTGGTGTGTATGTCTGCAGCTGGCTAAGGTATTGATGCCATGTAAGTAGGTGGGCGTGTGCGCCTTCACGGACGTGTGCACGCACGGGGAGGACACAAACAGGCACCGCTGACATTACAGAAAACACATGAGAGAAATGAATCAACTGTTTGCTTGTTGGCGCTTTCGTCCCCTCTGGCAAGGACTTTCTCCCTTGCTTACTGTCCTTACTCGCCTTTAAACACTTTTTTTTCAGTATTTTCTCGTCTCTGTTTGACATCATCTGTTCCTCTCGTCTCCTGCACATATCTGTCCTCCCTCCTTCTGGCTGCTGCTGCCAATCTATCCACCGTGCTGTAAAGTTGTAATCCCTTTCCTTCTTTCTCTCCTGTCGTTTACCTCCCCCTCTATCTTGGTAATTATCTCTCCGCCCTGTCCCCTCGTTGCACCCCCTGTCATCCATCTATCTGCCTCTATGTAAAATATCTCCATCTGCTTTCACTTTCATACTCCGTTTCTCATTCCCTGCCCTCCCTTATCTCACTGCTGACCCCTTCATCTGTCCCCTCCTTTCCTCCATCCTTCTATCTCTCCTTCTCTCATCAGCGCTCCCTCTGCCTGCCTGCCTCCATCTTTCCATCCCTCCTCCTGGTCATGGGCTGATTGAAATTCAAACTCGAGCTTTATTGTTGGTCCATGCGGCCGGTGATTTGCTTAGCACACACATTCCTGGCCGAGGCGTTAGAGGTTGTGAGCACTGTGGTGTTGGCTGCTCAGAGAGAAGATAAAGCAACATCAGAGGCCGCGGCCGCCGACTCGTCCATACATTACTTGGCTGTAATGTTTATCATTACCACTGAGCTAAAGCGGCGGCAGCCAGCCAGCATATGCTCGTCTGTCTGAACTCTGAACTTTGTTTGTCTCTGTGAGGTAGAGTTAACTCGCTTTAAATGCTCAACACACCTACGTTTAGCTCCCTTCATGGCGACCACTGTTTTCTCTCTGCCAGCTCTATCTATTTTCCTCTGCTGCTTCCTGTCAACCAGTCACGTTTCTCCCCCAACATGCTCATCCCATCATCTTTCTCTCTCCTCTCTTGTCAGAGTAACAGCAAAGTGTATCAGACACAGGGGCTACAGAAGAGAAAATATTGAAGGTCATGTGGGTACAGTAATAGCTCGGCAACAAATTCATGTAAAATCAGTACTTTGAGATTAGATTTACTAACCTTTTCAAGGTTTTTTAAAGGCTGCATAACAGGTAAGGGACAGAATTTTCTGAGATTATTTAAAGTTCCATATACAAGGAACTTTTAATTGGTTATGAAGCGTCTAAATTTAATACTGATGCCTCACATCTTTTGACAGCATTGCGACCACTGGAGATCGGACATTACTATCCTGTCTTTTACATGCCTTTGTCCGGTCCACTCAGTCAGCGGAAATGTTACAAAATGTTTTCCGGCACACAGAAGAGACAATTTCTTGCTGACGATCATGACTGATCCACTGTTATCATTTTTACTATGAATGGTTGGAAACAGCAGGAAAGGAGGTAAATTTTAGTATTTTGTGTTTATGGCCAAACTGGTGTTGCGCAAATAAGTGCCGAGTTTCTTTCACTCTCTTCCAAAACAAATGCTCGCACTAAACAAGATCTTTACGACAGTAAGCAGAACTGCTTTTGTCCACACGTGCTGCTATAATCAGCACAAAGTTTAAGTTTCTCTGAGGGGCTTTAAGTGGCCGTCACATCATAACCTCAAATACTAACACTGAGGTATCTATGTTTTATTTTTGTTTCAATCTATATCTAGATTCTCAATTCAATTTCCAAGAAAATGTTAAGTTATAAATTGTCCTATTTTCTCAAGATCTGCAGTGATTTCTTATCATTTAATTAGCCGATATAGAGAAAATGCTAAATGAGTTTTCATGCAAAAATGCCAACAATTTCATGTAAAAAGGCCAAAACACAACATTTAATCACCATGGGCTTTTGGATTTTGTGCAGTGAAAGGTACTGTAAAGCTTTAGTATCCATGTGAGCTGTTTACAAAGGGATGATAAGCAGATGGTGTGTTTGTGTGTGTGTGTGTGTGTGCGTGTGTGTGTGTGTGTGTGTGTGTGTGTATGGAAAGGGACGTTTGTTTATAAGCTGCAGACAGGTTATATCCACACTTTGCAGGTTTTACAGCTGCTCCTGTAGGCTGACTTGTCTTTATATGTATGCCTACGAATGTGTGTTTGTTTAAGTGTGTCAAGGTGTGTGTGTTATCTGTGTGTGTGTGTGTATAAGACAGAGAGAGAGAGAGGGAGAAACTCATGCACAGGACAGCTGCTTCAAAGATGGCAGTATGAGCTTTTGTTCTGTCTCTTCAATCAAAGTGCTTCCCCACAGCTCGGCCTGCCAGACGAAACCAAAGTCAGCCAACACGGGAAGAGAGAGGGAGAGAGAGAGAGAGAGGGAGAGGGAGAGAGAGAGAGAGAGGGAGAGAGAGAGGGAGAGAGAGAGAGGGAGAGAGTGTGAGAGAGAGAGAAAGAGAGAGAGAGAGAGACCTGTGGGTGAGAGGCCACGAGGTCTGTTTCGGTCTCTGGTGCAATGTGATGAAACCGGCAGGCAGCCAATCAGACATGACGAGGAGCCAACCAGAGAATAACCTGCAGGTCAGCAAACACATACACACACACACACACGCACACCCATACACACATGCACACACAATTGTTCACATGTGCTTGTTTAAATCGCTGTATTGTTCACTGAGGTCTAAGTAACCTTTTCTTGATATCAAGTGTTGCATGTAGAAAGTAATTGGATTGGTTGTAATTGGTTGTGGTCGGCTGGTTTGAATAGCAAATGCTGGCTTTGCATAAACATACAAATTAAAATCCTTGTTTATGTTGTGTGTCTCTGTGTGTGCATGCCACTGTGTCGCTGATCTTGTATTTGTTTGTGTGCTGAAAGAAGAAACAGACCCCGAGCAAAAATATCTGGGTGTTGCAGAGAGAAAAAAAGATGCTGGGGATGAAATTGGCAATACAAAACGGGGGAGGACTGAGTGACATGTGACACAAAGGAGCGAGAAATGGATGGAGGAAACGAGGGTGGTCAGGGAGGAAGAAAGAGACAGAGCGAGAGGCCAGAGAGGTCAGGGGGAAAGTGAAGGGGAGGGTGAGGCTGACTGTGCTGATGTTTCCAGCAGCACATTCCTTCAAGCTTGGCTAATGCTCAGTTTGCGTGCGCGCGCACGCGTGTGTGTGTGTGTGTGTGTGAGAGAGAGAGAGAGAGAGAGTCATGCTAGTTGTAACAAGGAACAGACTGTTGTCAATTTATATGTGGCAGGCATGTGTGTATGAGTGTGTGTGAGACATCACCCTGGTGACACTGAAGGTTGTCTACATGCCAGTGAATGCAGCTGCAACCAGTCAAGACACACGTCTCTTACACACACACACACACACACACATTTTTTTCTGTTGTGAAATACTAAATAAGACACTTCAGAGGTGTAAGAAGCGTAACACTTTGGACCTGCTGCTGGGTATGAATGTGTACTGTTAGCCTTCAAGCCTTTGCCTTCCCATTATTACCCCCTTGTTTCTCGTCTCTCTTCCTCTCGACTTGTTTACTTTCCTCTCTGCTTCCTCCCTTCCTCTTTGTGAGGTTGTTATGGCAGAGAAGGAGCAGTGATGTCACGTCATCATGTCTTCCCAGTGCAACCGCGCCTATGTGATGTCATTTATACACCTCGCTGCTTCCCTCGTCGTCCATTACAGAGGGCTAAATGCATCATTTAACAATGATGCGATGGTGTAGCTTTATGTATGGTATTCTGCATGTGTTTGTGTGAGTGCTGGCGGCGCGAACGCACTCGTCTTGTCTTTACATAACCACTGTGCAAGGAGCAAAGCGGGCAGCTAGAGAGCCAGAGATGCACTGAAGTGTGTGTGTGTTTTGGCTTTTGCATACCCTGTTTCTGCACGCGTGTGTGTGTCAAGGGTCAGATCAACGGGGAGATGTTTCAGGCAGAGAAATGCTGAAGAAATACAGGGAGACAGGCAGGCAGTCCTGACTGCCAGAGAGGAGAGAGGAAGGAGAGATTTGGATTTTCATCTCCACACTCTGACATCCAGCTTGTGCGGTGCAAGTCAATCAAGGCCCTCCATTATTAAAGACATTTCCAACTGGTTGTCAGAGGATGAAGCTTTCCCACGAAGCCTGATGAGAGGATTCAAACCTGCATCTTTTGCTGAAGTCTTCAATTGCAATGTGAGTTGTGCACAATGTCGCTTGAATGAGCAAAGACATCCTACTTAACAAATACATGTTACACTGACTAGACTGTTCTCGCTTTGTAGCTTGACATCTCTACATCTTGGCCTTATAAGTAGGAGAAACTAAGGAGAAAGAAAAGAATGCAAGAGAAGGATGTGAGGAGGCATAAACTGGGAATTACAATGACAAGCAGCAGGGATTGTGTAATGGTGGGAATGCAAATAAATCATGGGAAAAAGAAAAGGAGGTTGTGCATACACTCTAATTGGTCACTGTTTATTAGCATTTATTCCTTTCACTGATTATGCCGTTTTTTTTCTTGGACCATGTGCAATTTCACATTTTGCAATCACAGATTCTGTGCACTAATGTTGAGAATGAAAGCATCCATTTGTTTACCTGCTTAATTCACCGTGGAAAATCGAATTAAGCTTTTATTTTTCTTGTCTTTTTCACTTTTTGCTGAGAGCTATTTCTGCTCATGCAATAAAACACACACAGGTCTACATGAGGGTTGAACTGTCCAGCAGCCAGAGTCTACAGCCGCTAACTGAGCAGTCCTGTCAGATCAGCACACTTTTAAAGGAATGTTCCACCATTTTTGCAAAAATGCTCACACTCTGCAGTCTCTTAGTAATTTAAGTGCTTTCTACGTCATTACAAAGCTTTTGTAATAGTTGATTGTAGCTTAGGTGATAGCTGCAGTTGATCTTATCTACATGTTTAAGTTTTTGGGCAACATATTGAACACATGACTGTTCTGCTTTTGTGAGGAATTTGAGCTGCTTATTGGGAAAAATGACAAAACACAAAATACCTTCAAAACATATTATTCTTTCCATCAACGGAATTGTTTTAATATTCTGAAACCAACACTTTATGAACAAAACAATACATAGATGCCTGTTTTAAGCTTTAAAATCTATATTTAATTAACTGCCGGAAGCATTTTGCTTTGGTTTGTCTATAGATTTGAGTTGTCTGTCTGTTGGGGTCATGGTTTTCTGAGAGGCCGACTCAAACACATCTACAGAAACAAAGGAGAGATTGTTTATTTCTTAATTCTCAATTTGTGCACCCATGCCTTTTCTGTTTTTCTTCCTCCAGTCTGTGACCTAGAAATCAATTGAGGTCTGCAGTGTTTTTAACAGAGGAGGCAGTAGGAATAAATCAAATAATGAAAAACTAAGTGTAGCTCTCACATTTTGCACTTGTGTTTCATTTTTCTCCAAAATTTGTAGGTTTTCATGAAGGAACAACCTGAACTTGTTGTTTGCAAAGATGTGTAGCCTGATGCAGCGTGCTGATGTAACACTATAAAAAACAACTATCAGCATCTCATTCACACTGACTGATTACCTGCACTGACTGAATTAGACGTCTCCAGGGTTTTCTGTGCTGTTTGTAATTGAAAAGGAATTAATGAGCCTGAGAAGTCAGGCGAGAAGTATTTTAAAATATCTTTCATGATGCACATTGAAGTAGAATTAAACAGGAAGGGATGAAAAATGTGAAATATAAGAAAAACTGTAAGTGTGCGAAGAGCATGAGACCAACATAACCACTGTGTGAAAAAAAACTGAACCCTTCTTTGATTCCACAAAACAAGGCATGAATGCAGCAACACCAAACAACAAACATCTGGCACAAGTTAAGCCCAGCTCTACTTTTTCTCAATGCTACACAACAACATCTACACAGATGTGCTGGCAAATCAAAGAATTGCAAGCACACATTTTTGACACTCTGTGAAGTGAATAAACAAATTACATTCTTCATATGGTGATCATCAAGATGAAAGACAAAATGATCGTCTTTTTGATGACTTTTTAGAGTCGTAAAATTCTTCCACAACTGCTGTGCTGTGCTTGTAGTTTCACAAGTGGATGGATGTATTACTTTAACATTTGATATGCAATTTCTGCTGTAAGAGGTCCCTCAAACGAACCGTGAGAGTTTTTGACAGGCAACAAAAGGAAATGCACGATTACTTTGAGTTACAACTTTTTTAAACATTGGTGGAATCGTTTGAGGTTAACAAATCAACAAATAATATTTTAAAAAATAGTCTTTCTAGATATACTAATGTAAAATGTTCAATACCAACGCTGTTAACAATAAGATACAGGTTGTATGGCTCTGTCCTGTTTCTAGTCTTTATGCTAAGCTAAGCTAATCATCTGTTGGCTGTAGCTTCATATATAACAGACAGACATGAGAGTGGTATCAAGCTTCTCTTCTAATTCTCGGCAAGAAAATCCAAAACTCCCAAACTGTTCCTTTAGCGCAGTGCTGTTCTCAGTCTAATGCTGATGAATCAGTTGCTTTCCTTTCTTATATGTTTCGTGCCACTCTGCAGACTCAAACCGGCAACTTTTCCGGCCTCCTTCTCATCATTCCCAAGCCACTGCAGCCTGTATGTCATTTTGAAATGATATCACACAGCAGGTCACTCTGTTCTCCTCCATATTTAAAGACTTTATTAGGATCATTATCCAGGAAGTAAAAGTTAAAAACTGATGAATAAGGATTACGCTCTCTGCCACTCTGTGACAGGGAGTGGCAGTCATTAGCGGGAGATATTAATAGACAGGCTATTAGCTTAGGTCGAAGCTTTGTGTCAGACTCTGTTACAGTTACACTGACTTTCTGTCTCTCCTCCATCCCCCTTCGCTCCAGCTAATCCACTCTGATTCCCTACCTTTGACTCATTTATACCTCTTTTCTCTTTCCTCCTGGTATCCCACACTCTCTCTCTCTCTCACTTCGCTGGCCCTTTTTTGTCACTTTTCTCACTCACACAGCTACAGGCCCAAACCACTGCCCTGCGGCGTTGCTTCTCTAATCCTGTTTTCCATCATCCTGGGCTCTTCTCTCTTTTCGCACACTTACATTGTGTTATTTCTCGCCATAAATCCTCAAACCCCACCACCACCACCCCCATACACACACCCTTTGGTCGCCACACATCATTTAATAACACTCTCACCCCCCTTCCAACACATCTTTTCATATCTCTCACTCTCTTTTTCACTTTACCCATGACCACGCTAATGCAGACATAATTTGAAAGCACCATTTTCGTGTGAAACAGGCTTCCAAACACACTTTTCCCAGCTCTTCCACGCAGCTGAATCTCTTCTCCATCCTTCTGTCTCAGCTGGTCAACACACTGTGCTTCCCCTCCAATTTGACAGACAAGGATTTATACTCCACATTGTTTTAAAGGTAACAATAAGTGGTGTTTTGTTCAGAGGTTGTATATGCCACCTGCTAGACATGGCATAAGATAGGACTGGATGTTTCCTGTGCATTGAGACCCTCCATCAAATCAAAATATTTTGGATTTCTGCCTAATTTGACACCATAAATGTGACTTTATGTCAATGACAACACGCGTTTGGCATCCGCGTCTATGCTCGCAGACTAAATGAACCATCACAGAGACTCAGATGAAATAGACAATTTGCTGCCTAATGTTGCTGCCCTGTTGATGTAGGAGTGGATGATATGGACACAATTAACACTGCGATTACTACAACGCCATTAAGTGGAGTTGACTGTGGTGAGAGTCCAAACAGGATGATTTACTTACACCACATCTTGGAAATGTGTCTGAAATAACTCTTGTTTATTCATCCAGTGCGTTCTGCATGATAGTCACTCAGCAATTAAGTAGCAAAATTAGATTTTAGACAATGATGAAGCATTATTTTGTAATACGAGTGTCACAAACATAATTTTTGCATTGTGGGACGGTTCAGTTCATGCTATGGACACAACTTTCTAATCCAGTTTGAGATCTTTTTTGTGCATCAGATATAGTGCATATACATCCCACTCAGACCCTCAGTGGGTCCAGTGGGTACAAGTGGGATCAATCAAATGTCGGCCAGCAGGTAAATGTACTGCAATATATTTTAAAAAGGAAGTGATTTCAGACACGACTCAATAAAGTTTAATAAATATCTCTCACTGACAAATGAAATCAAATGCTATAAGGCTGACATCATAACATTTAACTGGAATATCTCAATACAAGAAATTTGTGTGATTAAAAAGTTTCCTAAAACACTAGTTCCAAACTTCAGGTTAAGTCAAGACACTTTAACTTCATATGGCAAGAAAAATCACAGCAAAGGGCACTTTTCATGTAGAGCAGGTCTGGAACGAGCTCTTTAATTGAATACAGAAAATATGCTTTTGTCATCTAATTTTTTATATACCAGTTTCATTTTAGAGTCTCTACTGTTTGTCACTTGGAGTTGCGCATTTTTCTCTCCACTGCTCTTCAACTCCACTTCATGACAGTCCACCTACCAATATTTCTTTTCCTTGGATGGCGAAGGAATAGCATGCCTACTCTGCCTCTTACATTCTTAAATCAACCCTAACCAATCTTACACCTCATGCCTAAACCTAACCAATCCAACTTATGAAGACAGCTAGTATTAGCCAATCAGAGGGGAAGAAGGGCGGGTCATTCCTTCGTCATTACAGGAAAAAAGTTGGTGCCCCAACACACACAAAGAGCGGAGCAGAGAAAACAACGACACTGACTTGATCTATCGTTCTGCTGTAAAAATCCATTGAACCAAGATAAAATATATAAAGACTTGCTAAGTAGAACTGCTTTAAGTTTAACTGTTCAGGTGCATATGCTCTGTTATATTGTTACCCCACCACAGCTCGGACCATCCTAAGAACTCAACAACAAAAACAGAAAACTAAACATACACCTTTCTGCGGCCTTGCTCCTCATCTTTCATCAAAAGTGGCTTCACCTTAACACTTTGCCTCCTCTTTATTCCTCACTAACGACGTCTCGGTCCATCTCTCTATCTTTAACAAATTCCCTCATTTCTTCCCAATCATCTTATCTCCCCTCTTATCGCTCCTCCATTGTGGAGGTGTGACCTCGTGAGAGAGAGGTTGAGGGAGAGACAGTTTGAGAGAGGGGGGAAAGAGCAGGAGAGGAGGAGAGGAGCGACAGAGGGTAAGGTTTCGATTTCACAGCAGACAAATAGGCTGACTTTACGTAGGTAACCTCTGTAAATGGGTTTTCGATCTCTAATTCTCAACAGATTACGATTACATGAAGACACACGTGTCAGAGAGAGAGGACAGAGAGAGAGAAAGACAGAGTAGAAGAAGACGACAGACAGGGAGACTCTTAGACAAACACCTACGTAAAAATTGACAAATCACCTAGGAGTTTCTCTGTGGTTTCTCCGTCTGCTCGGTGAGTCAGAGAATTTGCAGTCACACCGACTCCTACACTTACCAACACATAAACAAATCAACAACAGCTAAACACAGATATACACATATGGCTGCTGCCCACGCTGAATATGGTTGGAGGTCTGACCTGATCGGTTTCCTTCTGTTTGTTGGTTCACCCGATGCTGATTACATTTTAACAACGCATAATGCTTATTTGTAGCCTTTTACTGAATTTAGCCACAGATGCTGCTGATGAGATTTAAATTAACCTTTAAAATGATGCAGCGTTATTGGTGTGTTATAACATTTACACAGACATGAAAGAGGACATGAGAGAAGACTTGTTGCTGAATGCCTCGACTCGTAAACACTCGCTGCCCCAACAGTAAACGAGATCTGTTACTTGCCCAAATGATCAGTTCTTTGACAGACGTTAATCTTTAAGTAAAAATCATTTAAATACTTTGTTGCCCGCACAGCAAGTATAAGACACTAACATGCATAAGGGAGCAATATTACCTCACAAAACAAAATCAATATGTTTCATGCATTTGCTTGTCATCTCTTAGTTTAAACATCTGTGTCTTTCTTTTGACCTACAGTTCAAGAAGATTGCTCTCTGACAAGCTGCTTAGGTGTCACGTTCTGGAAAATAAAAGAAGAGATCATAGCAGCTACAACAGTTGTGTCTCCTTATTGAAGCAGTTATGTTGAATAAGAAAAACTGAACATCTCACTTGTTAGACTGAAGGTTTATTTCAACCAAACCAAAGTTTACAATTGTTGGAACAGTGGAGGGTTGAAGTCTAAGTGGTTTTGGTGACCTTTCTTTTGTTTCTCTCGAGTTGGAATGAAGTTGCTAAGATAGCAGTTTTTTTCAGTGAAGTCTGGTGGATTTGGCGCCACATAGCAGCTGTTTCTGGTTAAACAAACTCTGTAATAACAAAATGTTCTCTGTAGACATCCTTTCACAATGATGTCAGGCACAATTTCAGCCTGTGAGGGACACAAACAAGCATCTTTTTTTTAGGTTATTTTTTGAGCTTTTGTGCCTTCATTTTTGATCGGACAGCTGAAGAATTAGACAGGAAATGGACGCAGGGTGGACTCAAACCCTGGTCCGCTGTAGCAAGGACACAGTCTCTGCACATGGGGTGCCAGCTCTACCAACTGAGCTACCAGGGCGCCCCAAAAAACAAGCACTTTTAACAGTTGTATCTGCTTCCAAGGATAACATTTCATTTCATTTACACACTAAAACATTTTTTACTGTGACCTATTCCCCTTCTATCAAGTTAAAATATCTCACATTTGCAGCTTACAGCTTCTGAAATGCTAAGATTTGCTGTTTCCTTCACAGTCACTGAAAAATGAGCATCTTTGGCTTTTACAGTCTTCATTTTAAAAAAT
>JAQFJA010000025.1:14668982-14683033 GCA_029874485.1 Naso brachycentron | reverse complement strand
TGAAAAATTTCTAATATTTGCTTCAGGTTTGATGCACATGAAGCCAGACAAACCAGCCCAGAAAAAAAAAAGACATAAATATTTGATGTTTCTGTTCATCAGACTGTGTGCAGACACCTGTGTTGAAGACAGCGGGACATCCAGGCAACTCCATGTTTTTAAGCGATGAAAAGGTTAAGAGAAGCTTTGGCCAATATGCTTTTTGTGAGGTTTTGAGTTAATACATTCTATAAATTCACAACGACTGACATTAATTTGATGTTTTCTTAGACTTGTCGTTGCACAATTTTACTGATGGTTTCATCTTTTCCCATTACACTCTTCTGTGCTCTTCTCCCCTCACTCATTTATTTCAAACCACTGGAGGGAAAAAAGGGAGGGAGAGAGATGGAAGATGGCTTAGTGGCTGTAAAATCAGTTGACAATTTTTTTTTTCCTACTTTTTACAACTTCTGGTGTCAGTCCAACCAAGAGGGGGAGGACATGAAACAAGGCAGAGAATGAAAGAGCCAAGTGAATGCATCGTATGGAAGGGTGACAACAAAGAGACAGAGGCAGTGCAAAGTGTAGGAGGAAGAAATGGAGATCAATACAGGACGACAGTGAGGGAGGAGGGGAAAAAAGGCAGGCAGAGAAGCAGACAGAGGTGGAGAAGCGTGGAGGAGTGACAGAGGGAGAGAAAGAGCAAAAGATGGACACAGTCTGACAGTACAGGACGGGAGGGGGGAGAGGGGGGTGGGAGAAAGGGACGAGAGAGGCCGGATGAGAGGAATCCACACTGGAGAGAGAAAAGCGAGAGCAACAAAAGCGATGGAGAAAAGGGATGGACGAGACGAAGGGAGAGAGGGAATCTTTACATAAATTACTGTTGCGCTCCAAAGGACAATGGAGTATTGTGAAGGCATAAGAGTGAATCCACACACACGCCAACACACACATGGATATATGTACACGCACACACACTGAGCTATTGTGGTTGGTCAGGCCAGTTCAGAGAAAAGCAACAATGGGTTACCCCCCCCCCACCCTTACCCCTCAGTCGGGCCACATCGGGCTCAGAGCGGTTGTGTGTGTTTTGTCCACATCAAAGATGAGGCGTAAAGTTGGTCCAAATGTCTGGCTCGAGGGTTTGTGTGCTGAATGGGTTCGCAGCTCTGGAGACACTATAATGGCATTAGCCTGGGAGAACAGTACAATAGTATTAAAAACACTAATGGCATTAGTTGGCCCAGTCTGAGCCGGGCTCATCTCCTCTCCGCGGCTCCCACAGACTACGACACTGACAGGCCGCTGTCTCTGGGTCTGTGTGGGTCTGCTTAGCGACGCCCACCGGTTCTCGATGTCTGGATCCCCACAAACAGGAAACACCTTGACATCCTCTGATCGTCAGCTGCTGCTGATGTGGAACCATTTGAGGGGAGGATAACATTGGCCAAGAGCTCAATGCCCTGCAGACTTAACAAAACAAAAGTAAAACAATGAAACATTCCCACAAATTTGACAGTATGCACATTTTAAAAATATGCTGCAAGTAAGTGAAACGCAAGCGAACTAAGAACAAATTTACACACAGTTCATTACACCTACATATACAGAAACATGTTGCAGTACAACAGAGATTTCCAAGGTACATCAAACACTAAAGAAGACATAGTTAATTAGTGAAAGGCAAATGGTTGAAGTAGTTTGGAATTATGTGATATGAATATTTAGCTTGGCAGTAGTAGTTTGGTTAAGAAATACGTGAATAATTCAAAAAGGCCCTTAAAAAATGTAACGTTTTAAACATACAGACATTAAATGTCTAAAGCGATTAAAGCTTTGTCATATATTTTGCAGAGTTGTGCTCTGATGTTATTCAATGTTTCAAACAATGTTCAAACTCAGAAGTCTGTAACTTTATTGAATGTAACTTTGTGATTTGTTATGTCACTGACTTCCAGGGTAACAACGGTCAGGGAGTGAGAAAGGAAATCGGCAAGCGTTACAGAGCGTAATGTGAATAAAACTTCAATACATAAACTGACCTGTTCCTGCCTGAGTCAGTCAGATAGATTTTCATCTGCAGTGGTGACTGTTAAACGATGAAATAAACAAATCTCATGATCCCACCCTGCTTAACAACATCTTCAAACTACGTCTTTTGTTTTAATTCTTTTGATTGAGAAAAATCCAGCAGCAGATATTACATACTCGGCGATCAAGACGTAAATACTTTGAATGATAATTATCTTAATATGACATAAAGTACCAATACTACTTTTTAAAAGCAAGTTTCAAATTTATTACATCAACACTGATAGAAACATGAATATGCAAATATTGTTCATTTCAAAGCTGAACTGAACACAAATTGTCTCCTTCACTTAAAGGTTCATTCTCAGTCTGTGTGCACTAAGTTTCCACATCACGCTTGCGTGAGTTCCTTCCTGGCTTCCAAGTAGTTGTGATGTCACAAAATCCTGCTTGTGCGTACATGTATAGACTCAGATTTAAGGTGAGCTCAGAGAAACTTCCCCTTCTCAGCAGATAAATAAAAACTCATGCCTCATTCTGCACGGTGAACATCAGACATTCGAGTGAACAACAATAAGTAAAACTCATTTTTGACTGCAGGGGGACTTTAAGATAACGTCACGTAAAGGTTAAAGCTTTGTTAAATAAAATTATTTCAATCAGGAGAGACCAGTAAATGAAATGAAAATATTTGTTTAGTGTAACAGAAGATAAGTGATAATTAAGTCTTGTCAGAAAGTCTGTTGCTGAGACTCAACAGGGGGATTTTGTAATCGAGGGCCTCTGCCCCGAGCAGCAGCGGGACGAACCCTCCCATGGAGTCCAAACACTGGTGGTGTTGGCGGCTGATGACCCAGCTGCGACTGATAGGCTGATGATATAATGAAGCTGATGGATCCGCGAGGACGGGCAGTGATGGGAAGGCGGAGGGATACCCACAACAGCAGCATGAACGAACTGAAAGAAAGCAGCAAGATGATTGGCTAACAGTGCGGGTGTGTCACTGTGCTATTGGACAGATGTGACCAGCTGGTGAAAGCAGCTGACATCTCAATTTCCAGACCGTGACAACGAGAAAATTATGAGCATGCGTGAGAGGAGTGAATAGCGAGAAAACACCTACAGCTGAACGTGAAGACGAGTCTCCCTGACTGAACTTTGGCTGGATCTTCATCAGCTCAGCCTCTGACATCACAGACGAGTGGTGATCTTAAGCAAATCGGGTCGAGGCATGTGTATCAGTTTTTAATTTAACTTGTAAACTTCTGTCATGTTGGAACTCACACTTGTTTTATCGCAAACAAATTGCAGCATTTTATTTTCTATATTTTGATCCAAGTGTCTCTCAGTATGCTTCTTTGCATCTAATCTGACCTACGTGTTTTAAAAATGATGTTTTCCTTGTTTTTTGTGGGGGGGTTTTCTGTGTGATTTGAGCTCTCCCAGCCACCATACTCCTAGGCAGCACCTTGTAACAGCCTCAGTGTTATTCCGTGCTGCATCTTATCAGATGAAATTACAGAAACTGTGACAGAGACAGACTGGTAGCGATCATACACTCAGCTTGTGTTGTAGGTCCCTGTTGAGTTAGCAGCTGTTTGTGAATAACTCAAATGTAAAACAGTTTAACTGCAGTTTCCAGGCAGATTTGTTCTGTGAGAGCAATGACAGGTAATATAGCTGATGTTCGCCAGGTTTCCCATATAAGCAGCAATCAGTATTGATATGGTAGCACATGCGTTTTTTTTTTTTTTACAGCTCGGCTCTCCACTGTTTTAATTTAGCTGTGCCATTAAGTGTGAAATGTTTGTCTTTGGGACACAGGAAGAGGGTGTCAGTCTTTGTGCTGATATCATGTGTTGCTCGAGGTATTGATATGGTAAAAACAGGAAAACAACCTCGCTGTTCTTGTCATAGGAATGCTTCAAAAGTACCAAGAGTGTCCTCAAAGAGTGAATTTGATGGAAAAATTCCATCCAGCTCATGCAAATGTCTCTTTACGAACAGTTTTTTTTTTTTATGGTTTTAACAGATAAGCAGCGTGTAAAAATCTTTCTCTCTTCTTGTTCTTTGCAGCTCTACCCACAGATGAAGGCCCTCCTCCGCCATGCATGAAGTTGCGTGTGACTGTGTGCTGTGAGCCCAGTGAGTGCACTCCTCTTTTCATCTGTTCCTCCTTTCATGCTCCTCCTTTGTACACCGAGAGACTCCTCACTCTGCCGCTCTCATCTCTAGTATCAGGGCTGTATAGCGTGATGTTTAGACTGCTGCTCCCTCCGTTTCCTCCCCTCTCTTTGAACAACGCAGACGCTGTGATTCTCCACTTTTATCAATGAAACTCCATGTATCCTTAACGCTCGCTATCTTGCATTATCTTTCACTCTGTAAGATGAGACTTAATGCTTTTTAAAAACTGCATGAACTCCACTCTCCTCTCCACTCCACCTTGGCTTTTAAGCCTAATTGGATTGAGGGTTTTTTAAGCATTAGTCTCCACTAAAGCACCTCTCTCCCCCTCCCCTCTGTTCTCTCCTCCCTTTTTTTTACTCACCTCCTTGTCTCCCTCATTCTCCCACTCTCCATCTCTCTGTCCCAGTGTGAAATTCCCAGCGTTGATCTAATCCAGAGTGCGCCTGGAGTAATGTTAGTCTTCCAGTCCAGTGAGCTGCCCATTCCGGTTGGGAATGTTGCCCAGTCACTGTGGGAATCCCTGTACAGTTGTTGGCGTGTGTGTGTGTGTGTGTGTGTGTGTGTACGTGTGTGTGTCTGAACATTTTTCTGTGTCTGTGGACTTTGTGTTTTTGTGCACTCCTGCATGGGTCTGTGGGCCTTTGCGTGTGATCTCTGGTGGGTTAATTTGCAGGAGCGCAAGTGTGTGTGTGTGTGTATATGTGTGTGTGTGCCCTCATATGCGTGTGTGAGACGTCTGTCCCAGTTCCCATCCTAGCGCCGTCTGCAGGGGGGCTTGTCGTGCCGTCCCACGCTAAACTACCAGTAACTCACACTTTTATTCTCCAGGAAAACTTGTCGCAAAAGTTGGTGCATCTCTGCATGCGTGTGACACAATTTCACTTAATTCCTCCATGTTCCTCTGCTACTTTCCAGACGTGCGGCCTTAATTTGCTGTGTTATTATCAGAGTGAAGGCTGATGGCTTTTTTTATATGATAATTATCCTGCTGTCATTAATTAGAAAGACCACAGATAGTTGTTCAGTGAGGAAATGCTAATGTAGCCTTGACCTTCTGACGGAATTCCCTGATCTGCCCATCTGAGCCCGATTATAATCAAAATATTCGAAAGCGCCTAAATTATGCAGGCTGCTAGACACATACACACATGCACACACCCACACATACACACACACACACTCTTGACTTAACTGTTGAAGCTAATTACTTCACATTAGAAAGACTTCCACCTACAAAGATGCACAGACTTCCAGCTGCTGTTTCTTTTTCTCGTTTTCTTTTCTCTCATCCTGTTCCTTAACCAAAACTAATCCCGACTAAATTTCAGGATCTCTCTCTCCTTGTCTTTTAGTACCCCCCCCACCTCCATCCCACCCTCCACTCCACTCCACTCCAACCTCCCGCTCTTTCTTTTCTAGTCTTCTGTCATTCCTGAAGTGGCACTAATCCTCCCCTTCTCTCTGTCTCCTCAGCTCTCTCCTCCCTTCCTCATTTTTTATGATCTTTCGCTACTGGAGCAAAACTAATCTAGGCACCATCCATGGCAGTCTCTCACACTTCCTCCTCCTCCCTCCCTCCCTCTCCTCCGTGACTCCACCCCTCCTCACTCCACCCACCCTGTGTCTTCTCTATCTCTTTGTTGTATCTCCATATCCACAGTACAGTTATTCGCCCGACTCCCCTCTCTCCCCCGTTCCTCCGCTCCATCTTTGTCGAGCGCATGCTGTGCGGCGGGTGCGTTGGGATGAGGCCGCAGAGAAAGAGGAGCGAACAAGATGGATGTGAGAGGAGATGAAGGAGAGTTGGAGGGTCTCTCTCTCTCTCTCTCTTTGACTGTCCATTAGTGGCGGTTTACCACAGCTGTTGTTGTGTTGTTCCCCGTGGTAACACCTTTTATACTCCGGTTCCTTCCTGCCCGGGTTGCCTTTTATCTGACAGGTAGCATGGCAGCAGGGTGCACCATTCCTGTGTACTCTCTGAGCGCACACACGCGCGCCTGTGTGTGTGTGTGTGTGGCCCTTGGTGATGGCAGCCTCTTGTCTTTCAGCTACATCCTCATCTCTTATCTAAACTTCAAACCGTGCACCCACCTCGCTCCTTCTCTCCCCAAACTTTTTTTTTTTTCTTGCTGAAAGCAGCCCCTTTGATTAAAAGGTAGTTCCATGTGGGGATGCCCTGTTGTGGGTGTTTGAATTAATTATCAGGAAGCACACACACACACACACACACACACTTGTGCCTCACACTGGCCTGAAGGACAGAGTGGTGACAGTGAGAGGGTCCGTCAGGTACACTGTCATTGCTCCAAGGTCGGCTACCGCTTGCCAGTCCCTCGGTCTCCTCTCCAGCGTGTGAACGTGTGTGTTTATCGCCTTAATTTAACCCAAGAACACGACAAACCGAGTAGGACAGATTCAACGACGCAGGAAGCGCCTAATGACATCCTGTCTGTATGTGTGTGTGTGTGTGTGTGTGTACACGTGTGTCTCTGATGTTGCTCGTTTTCCCATCCTGGTTGTTGTTTGGAGCACCGTAAAGCATGTTTTGGTGTTTTTTTAAGGTTCTGGTTATGTTTTTTCGGCATAGCGATGTGATGTTTATTTGAACATAGCGCTGTCACGAACCCCCGCCAGAGAACGAGGTTTGCTGAAAGGTGCTTGAGCCTGTGTTGCATCAGAAAACAAGGCTCTGAATCGGCATCAGCAGACTGGTGTCATGTGAAATCTCGGGCGCCCTGCAGCCCTCTATTGCATCTTTCGCCGGCTCGCTTCGCCTCTCGCTCCGCACTTACCTTTTTTTTCCTCTCTGCTGCAACTTCTCCCTAAAACTCCTACTGTTGTTTTTACCCCTCTTGTTCTCCTCGTCGCTCTGCCTCTCCACCTTTCTTTTTTTCAGCACTCCTACTGTGAGAAACCATTATANNNNCATTATAGACCAACTTCCTCCTCTCTCTAATTGATTCCCTTTCTCTGTCCGTCTCTCCTCCCTTTTTTTCCTGTCGTTCTCCCGCTGTGTGAAGTCCATTGCATTCATTTCAGTTTGCAGAGCTTCACCATTTTCCCCAGTTTCTTTCTCTTTTTTTCTCCTGACATTTTTTTTTTGGAGGGGGAAATTTCTTACATCGCTGCTCTCCTTTGCCCCCTCCACTCTCTCCCAAATACCTTTGTACCCTCTGAACTCGATACACACAGGGACAAAACTCAAACACAAGCATACACACACACCGCTTTGCCCAAACCGAGCTGTCTCGGATCCCGAACTCGACAATCAAAATTTGACTGTAACCGCTTTCGTCGATGTGCGCTTTTTCGCGCGCCGCTTTTTCCCTCTTTCGCTGTTTTTGTTTTAGTTTTATTAAAGTGCTACCAGTCAGGGTTGGTTAGCATTAGCTCCTGTGTGTGTAAAATGGCGGCATGAGAGGAGAGGTGGGATGGTGGAACAGTGTCTGTCTGCAGTGGGGCGTTCTGCTGACTGGAGACACGCACACACACATCCAGGGACGTGCACATACGCACACACACACACATTTAGCCACGATTGTGCATGTACAGTTACACATGCAGTAAGTTTCTGACTGCAGTGCAGAGACGGCTCTTGCAGTCACACCATCACGGACGCCATTTTGTGGCGGAGCTCACCATGACCAAAATTATGACGCTGACACAAACTAGTGTCGATTATGTTTAGTTTTCGCACAGATGATGTGATTACAGCCAGATCAAAACACACATATCATGCACAGCCGGGTAAACACGAGGCATTTAGCGCTTTTAGTTTTTTGACGGGCGGCGCTGCGTTACACACAAACGCGCACACACACACGCACACAAAAAGCAAAGTGTTTTTTTTCTTCACTAAAGTAAATTAAGACTGATTTAAAATGCGTCCATAGTGTCATGAGTAATCTTTTAAATAACATTTTCCGCATTGGAAATCGTAAATTGAAAAAACACAAGTCAAGTAAATACGAGTGATAAAAACACGTTTTGTTTTGATTATTTCATAATTTTATATGTTTTATTAATTGATTTGAACTTCTTCTTTGATAAAATTCTTCACTTTTAATGCCTGTGTTTTAACGACAATTTAAACTTGAAAGGGCAGCTAATTAATACATATCCTTTGGTCATTAAATTACATCAAAACCTGTGTTTGATAGCAGAAATATTTCTCATTAAAATTTAACACAATTTTCCCTTTGATTTGTGCAAGTACATTGGTGCCATAGCAGGAAGTGTTTGGGTATTATTCTTCTCTGTTTGCTTTGATTCGTCTCGCAAACACTCACAGTTTCAGCAACGTAGACACACACAAGCACACACACACACACACACACACACACAGCAGCTCGGTGAGAGGCCCGGGCCCAGCATGCTATTTAATGCTTCGTTAACCCCTAGATGGTCGTTAGTTGTACAGAAGCCGGGAGTAATTTAGAGGCTCATGTCTGTCAGAGCGACGTGTTGCTGCTCAGACCTGTAGGTACAAGATGGATCGTACAGACAAACAGTGTTTCTCCGTTAAGCCCTCATTTAATAAATCCTTTCTCCCTCTGTGCGACTCTGCAACAGATGAGCTCCGAGTGTCCCATTTCCTCTCTCATAATCTCGCTCAATCGCTGTGGGATGTTGATAGGTGGTAGTTTTCCTGGAGACATACACACTTCGTCTTCAGGTGTGTGTGTGTGTGTGTGTGTGGGTTTGCAGTGTCAGGTGAGTTCAAGGCCGTAGATCGATTTAATAACAGCTGCATTTTGCAGCCTCATCACTGTGTTCTGACCTCTCTGTCCTCTCTCTCACAGCTGCTGCACGCCGGTTCCTTAAAGCTGAGACGTTTTTAACTGTTTCCGCTTTTTAGTCTCACTACCTGTGTTTTTTGTCCTTTTCCTGCTCCCTCCACCCTCCCCGTCCCTCCATCCTTACCATCCTTCCATTATTTCCTTTTAGTCCGCCCCCTGCTGAGAAAGTGACGCCCAGACGCAAACAGCCCCCTATCCCGTCTCTTTCTCTCCCTCCCTTTTTTTTCTCTGTCTGACCTTGTTTCAATCTTTCCAACCTTTTTTTTTTTTTTTCACTGTTCTTTCTCACTCGGGTCTCCGCCGCTCCTTCTTTCATCTTCTGTCCCCTTCTCGGTTTCGCTCTGTCATTTTGAATTTTCTTGGGTTTTTCCCCCGTTCTTTTCCATTTCCTGTATCCCCTACATATAATCTTGATCATTCTTACTCCTCCTCATTTACATAACACTATCTTTTCCTGTTGCCATGCTTCTCAAGCTCTTTTTTTATCCGACCTTTAAGAGAATTTGCATAGGGGACATTTTTAATGTTGCACAGCCAGTCAGTACTCATTTTTCATGGCGTTAGACTTTGAGTAATGGTAAATGCGTTCCCTTGGTCATTTGTCTGTTTCTTGTTTCTTGTGTTCTACAAAGCAGCAGCTTTATTGAGAAAGTTAAGTCTGAAAAAATGACTAATCAGCAACTTGTTTTTTCGCCTCAACTTTATCTAAATCTTTCCTCCTCCCTTCTGTTACAGCATCAGAGGGTGCAAAACTAATACAAGGTGAGATGCAACATTTTAAACACAATTTATTCTTTAGCTCATGCATCTTTATGATGCTGTGTGGTTATTTTATGTCATATTTTTGTGTCTTTTTGGCTCCGTCACTTTACAGTTCAAGTGTGGTTTATTTGCATGGAATAAGTCGCCCAAAAGAGCAAGAAAATGAAACATTATTAATGTATGAAAACATAAAAAAGAGGAATGAGAACATGCATGAAACCAGTTTTGATTAGTTGGTAAAAGAAATTAGTACCTTGAGAAATGCTCTACATGGTAAAAAGTATGTGGACACTCAGTGTATATGATTTCATTCCAAGGCCATTTACGTGTTTTTACGACAGCTTTCACTCTTTTGGGAAGTTTTTCCACTTGATTCTTTAACCTGGCTGCAGTGATTTTTTTTTTTCCCCTCTTCTCACAAGAGCTTTGGTTGATGCAAGCCGACGAGGCCTGGTTCACAAGTCTGTGTTTCGATCCTTCCAAAAGAAGCCTGATGGGGTTGAGGTCAAGACTTGGCCAGTCAAGTTCTGCCGCATATACACTCAGAATCTAAGAACCTTCCACAAATTGTTGTTGCAAAACAGGCACATTATTGCCTATAACATCATTGTATTCTGTTCAATTAAGATTTTCATAAATTGGAATTGAGGTGTTGAGTCGAAACCATGAAAAACTGGTCCACATGCTTGTGTCCACATACTTTTGTCATAATCTAAATTTCATACCTAATAATTTTTTTAATAACGTTTCCTTCCCTTTTTCAGGAACTGCTTCTCGGAGTAAAGTTTGCTCACTGAGAGCAGCTTCACCTCCGCTCCTCTTCATCCTCGTCTTTGTCCTGCTGACCACCTGACCTCCTCGCTCGTCCTCGCTGCCGACCTCTCACCTATCCTCCGTTGGATCGGAGGATGATACTCAGATGATCAAGTCCACAACACAGTCTACGCTCAGACAATGAACGACACAAAGCAGCAGTCTCTGCTGAGCTTTTGCAAATGAAAAATTGTACCATTTGGATGTTTATCTGTGAAATTCTTCAGCACAGTGACTCAGGGACTGACACACTGAATAACAGTGATTCATTTCTTGTGATTTTCCTCTCCTCTCTGTTGTGTAAGTGGTAGAGCAGAATATTACACTTGGAGCTCGTCATGAGACTCATCTCCCACTCTGATGCCAAGCACAATGAGTCCATCAGGATAAAGTTTTCTCTCTTTCATTTTCTAAATATCGTGTTGGATTTACTTCTTTAATAGAACCTGCCTCCAGTTACAAAGTGGCCAAATAAACGCGTACTACTGTACTGAGTGGCTGAAGTTGGATGTGAGTCAGTAAGAAGCTGACTTTTTGTTTTTTGCTTGGGCAGAAAGGAAGGACTGGCATATTGTAAGCTGTCTTATTTGTATCTGAGATATATTAATGTGTTAAACTTTTGTGACCAATTAGATTTTGCTGTTTTAGGAGGAATTGAGGAATGTTCTGGAATAGACAGGCAGGGTTGCTGCGCCCCCTACTGGGATTAAACTGGTTTAACTGGAGTGGACTGGGTTGGCCATGAGCTCAGAAAGTGGACATTAGCTTTTGGTGCTGTGTGGTCATAATGGGACCTGGGACAGAGTTTGTCCTCTCTTATATGACCCCGTGTTGTTCTGCCTCCTTACATCTCTCTCTGCACCACAGTAAAGCACTGAACAGAGGGGTTTATGGGTAAATGGAGAGCATCAGCTCATCTCGCTCCACTGTACACACTGCGGACCACTGAGGAGGATAAGTGGTTGATGCTCCTGTTGACCAACCAGATGTGCAGATGTGCACACAAGCTTTTCTTTCCTTTTGTTGTTGTTAGTTTTGCTTTGTTTTCACGCAGGTTCCTTGGTTTTAAGTTTTACTTCACAGTTAATATATTCTCCAGAATGACATGTGTTAACTACACAATTCAATGTTTCAGTGAGAAGCGATATCTGATATTTATGTGCAAATCTGACAAAAATTACTGTTTTGCATACACAAACAATAGTTTATATTTTGGGTATATATATATGTGTGTTTACAGGTATATTTTCAATATGCTCTATTACGGTGTAGTTTCAGTAGTTATTTGATTTAATTGGTGGGATTAAATTAATTTTTTGCCCTTAAATCATTCTAATTAATTAAGATTTAAAAAATTCTAAATGAATCAGCAATTAATTTAATTTCCTGATTTTTTTTAAATTGGAGATCATTTAGGCATGTATTTTTCATTGAAATTAAATTGACTATATATTTTCACAAAATCATGTAATTATTTCCCCCCAGTATTTGTGCAACTTGACAAAATCTATGGGTTAGTTACACAGTTTATTCTATTTTCAAAAACTACATTGTTAGCACTTAATATATATTTCCTCTACATATTTGGTTGTCATGTAAAAAAAAATCACACCAGTCATGCCTTTTTTTTTTGTTTATTTCCTAAATTTCTTAAAAGATTTTTAAGTTAATTTCAGTGATTTAGAATTTTGAAATCGTGTAAACTAGTCATTTCTTTTTGATTTCTTCGTGTCTGTGTGTCTGTGTGTGTGTGTGTGTGTGTGTGTAATGTGTTCTGCTTTCACATTTTAGTGAATAATGTCACTTCTTCTGTGAAGAGCCAACTGCAATCTGAGCCTTTTTTTAATGCGGCAAAACAACAAAATAAATCCGATTGCATTTAAATGCTTTGAGTCGATCGTGTGTCTCACTTCTGAAAGTATCGATATTTTATGTGACCGCCTGTCTCTGTGACAACACACACATCCAGTGTAATACACAGGAGTATGGAGATAAGGAGACTTCAGGGAACAGAGATGACCTTGTGGGTAAGAGGCCACTGTAACGTGAGTAACCTTGTGGAATATCGAGCTGAGTTTTTATCAATGTGCAGCCAAAGTCTGATAAGACACAGATACCCGATAGAGTTGTGGTATTAATAGACAGTGAAGCATCATTGCCAATACATCGACCTTAAAACCTTTAATTTTCAGTAAACATAAAACTGAGAGCAAGAGGAGATGTTTTTGTTTGGTGCTTTAAACATAGAGCTGTACATCAAAATAGTCTGTAAATGCATTTTCATTTATGTAGGCTTTAATGTAGAGCCTCTTGTGAGGCCAGAAAGGCAATTTCCTGGATAATATATAGGGCTAATGCTCCTATTTCATGGTTTATGATCTCTTCTGATGACATGTTTGTCACTGTTGAGGCATGTTATGAGCTGCCTTTGATTTTGACCTTCGCGTAGAAATGTCCAAAGCATATGTTTTTATCTTTTTCCATTGTGAACGCCAAAGTGAGCACACTGAAGTCAGTGGAAAGAGGGGGACACTTTGAGACCAGCGTAAAAAGGAAAAGGACTTAAAAAGCAGCAGCAGTAAACCAAGCTTGTGTCCACTTCTATTTCAGCTGTGTGAGGGACTGTTTATTCCAGCAAAAGCATGCCCGAACCAAAGCTTTTATGTCATAGTGTGATATTATGGTTTTTTATGTTTTTATCTTTGATTCCAGACAGGAAATGCTTGAACTGTCGTCTCAGAGCGTCTTATTTTAACTCCACAGCGTCAGTGTTTTGAACAGGTCTGCTTTGTGTTGATGTACTACATGAAGCTGAAAATGTACTTACCCTCCAAAACAAACTTCATAATTACACACAGATGTTGTTGTATTACATAAATTTAGAAAATCGTGTGAATCCCATGTCAAAGCTTCCTCTGAGGCTTTCCGGGGAACCGTGATCATAAACAGTTTCTTGGATGACAAATTTAGCTTTAAACTATCAGTCTGACCGAAAAAAATTTTCTCGTTGCATATCCATGTTACAGCTCTCCTTTTCCTTGACACTATAATTATTATACTATATCAAATTACCAGTTAGCCTTCATCTAATTGAACCGTGGATGAATATTTAAGATTTATATGCTGTGTTAATTATATCATACCAAAATACAAAACTCTGGCTATTAATATAAGCAAACAATGCTCATATGGAACCATGACTATTGAATATCTAATATCTAATATCTCTTGACTAAGAGTACTATCGTCACCATCTTTCTTTTCAGAGTTATGCAAAATAGAATTTTTTAAAAACTTCATTTTACCATAAAAATTTAAATCCACAGCTGCTTCATATTTAAGCTGCATAGAAGTAAATGAAGTTGGTTAATTTTATTCAAGTCACCCCTTTCTTTTAAGGATAAGAGAGTAGATGTCTTGAACACAAGCCCTTCAAGCCTCGCCTTGACTTTCAAAAGGGTGTTTTTCACA
>JAQFJA010000025.1:14591663-14606271 GCA_029874485.1 Naso brachycentron | reverse complement strand
CTCAGGGAGGACGGAGTCAGGGGACAGGCTCATAGACAAGCCATCACAGAGCTGGCCAACACCGTCGAGAGGACATCTAACCGCGGGACACACACCCAGGCTTGATCAACCTGTGGTGGGCCTGCCTCAGCAGAGGGTGTATTGTGATAAATGGCCGAAACACCCTGTGACGCTGGGGTACTCAACTGACGATGTGTCCTGTGGGTAAAGCCTTATAGCAGCCATCTGGCAAGAACTCCAGAATTAAAAGCGGTGCAAATGCTAGGGATTGCAACATCTAGTCCTTTCATCGAACCTACGTCAAAAGCATACTTGAAACACAAGATTAAGTATGAACAATAAATGCTAAAAATTGGGATATATATAACTGGGATTATTTTATTAACAATTTGTATTAGTTTATTTTTTGTGTGTGGCTGTGAGCTACGGAGCCCCTGAAGGGACATACAGAAAAATAAAAAATTAAACATTTCAGGTGCGCACCTGAAATGTTTAATTTTTTCACACGAAAGTTTCAGGTGCTCACGTGAAACTTTCTGGTGCGCACTTGAAATGTTTAATTTTTTATTTTTTCTGTATGTCCCTTTAGGGGCTCCGTAGTGAGCAGCTCCTTCTACATGTTATTTGTGCATTGCATTGTTAGACAACAGGTATTGACTTGTTATATAAGGAAAGCACAATAAGCCAAGACTGTGTGACAGCGAGCCAGCATGCACAATATCAAGATCCTGGAACTGAAGCAGCTAATTAGAATTCAGTCGTTATTATTTTTTTTATTTACACCCCTACTTTCCTGTATGTCAGATCGCAGAAGCCTAAATCAACAGCCCACTGCTGAGTGACTGAATGGAGTTTTATCACTTTTCCAGTGCATACAGCATAATAAAAAGTGTGTAGGATTTGTTCTAACACTAGATTTGACATTCAAAAAAAGCATAAATATGTCTTCATCTTCCTGCAAGGTCCAACTAGCAATGAGCAATGAGGGAAATTAACCAAAACTGTTCATCTCAAATGTTCAGCAGAGGATTTAGAGTCTGTCAGTAACAGCAGAATTAGCTGTTTCATGCTACTTTAATCCACTGGTGCTGTGTGATGTTTGTGATTTCATACTTGAGCACAGCATGCAGCGTTGGGGTTCGCAGTGTGAGGGGAAGTGTGCTGCGGCAGACGGACAGCAGGCAGTAATCTGAACCTGTGGTCTCTCGTCGCTTTTGGGGATCAAATGTCCACGTCAGAGATCACAGCTTCCTTTGTGTTTACCTCAGAGACTCCCCTCCTCTTCAACCTTCCATCACTCCCTCTCTCTCTCTCTCTCTCTGTCTCTCTCTGTTTGCCTCCAGGCTCGATCCCTTCCTCTCTCTCCTCGCCTCCTTTCCTCCTTCTCTTCTATGCTGACATCATTCGTGTGTCTCACCATTCTCACATGTTTATGTTCAAGGAACACATCCAAACATTTCCTGTTGAAATACAATTACAATATGTGATCGATATAATACCAAATATGGCCTAAATAGAAAACTTAGCTTTAGATGCAGACCACTGCATTTCCAACTGAAGTCCTTTAAATTAATTTCAATCGTATCATGCATGTTACATGACATAAAATGTAATATCACTTGATGTTAAAGCATAATGATATGGTTGTACAAGCATTTCAAGGTTATGATTCACTCTCTTTCTCAACGATGCACTCAGTAACTGAAATAATCCCATTATCAACCCAAGACGTACTGAAAATATGTTTTGTATTAATAATATTCATGGGAGCTGTACCCAGTGGCAAATGTCTGAGTGTCTAAGATATAGCATATCTCTCTTGCCACTTTCTACATTCAATTCTCTTTTTTGTCTTTTTGTCCCCTTTAGATATGGAGGCAGCCATTAAAACGCTGGTGACCACATTTATTAGTTCTTCCAAGGGGAAGGAGAACCTAGACAAGAAAGCCTTCCAGAAACTGGTATCCAGCCAGCTCTGTGGCCTCATGGAGGTAAGAAACTGCACAACTTTTTGCTGCTCTCCATCACCTACCGGTATATCAGAGTTGATATTATTTCAAGGAGCCAGCATATTAACATCAATACTTCCCACCTGCTTCTGCATATCTCTTTGTGCTCAGGATACGAACAGTAAATCTGCTGTTGACGAGCTGATGCGAGGACTGGATGAAAACAATGATAACAAGGTCGGCTTCCAGGAATACCTCAATCTGATTGGCTACCTGGGCTCCGCCGTCAGTCAGAGAAAGTTTGAGCAAAGTACTTCATAGATGCTCGTGAAGCTGCAGTGTTTGCTGAATCAACATATTCACAGCCATTTTTCCTACTTTCAAGTATCCCTGCTTATTTGTTAGTAAGCCAAACATCATGTATAATGTTCTTACAACAATTCAAAATCATATTCACACAGTTAAGAAACCACTTTTAATTTCAACTTACTGCTCTCCACTGTCAAGCACACATTTAAGGACTCTAAGCCAGGAAATGTCTTTTTTATACCAATAATACAAAGGATACTTACTGTATTTTCAAAATAACAGCTTTATATGGTAAAACTGTATTCAGTGTAGTTTTTATTGATGTTTCCTCTTGTTTTTGTTTAACTTTCATTATCTTATTGTTCCCCATTAACTTTCAATAAAATTCTGTTGAGAAACTGATTAATTAGTTTGTGTGTTCAGTGGTTTCCCTGATATGGTTTGACATTGCCCCACAGGCACCGCTGCAATGATATCTGCTCTTTCCAAGGCTAACAGCAACGCTTGCTAAATATAGCTGTGACATCCCTGACTAGTCAAACTCAGCAGCCTTTATATGCATCAACCATTGCAACAAGATCCTGACACAGCTACAGTATACGCTTCCTATTGTGCACCATTCTCCACTCTGCAACACTATACATACATATAGTGCATACACACACTGTGCCACCCCACTCACTGACACTTTATACTGCAGCAAAGACAATTAAACAAGGAGATGCACTTACAGGATGGCATCAAACATAGATTATTGACAATGACAGGGTTTCATAAGTGTCATCTCCTCCATCAGGGGCTAACAGACTTTTACATGCCGAGGCCTCACAAAGCACAAAGAACATTCGCTTTTAGCCTGGGCCCCCCTTTTGCAAAAAAAGAAACAATAATAAATAAATAAATAAATAAATAAAATAAAATAAAATCGTGACCACGTTTGTGTGTCAGTTCAAGCTGGCTGAATTTCAGGAGCAGAGCACATCTGTGGCAGGTGCAGATGTCACCAGGTCATCACTGACAGCTAATGATGTGATGAATGATTTTATGACTGGTAGGTAATTAGAAAGATGGGCATGAAAACAAGATTTCATGATTTCATCATTGTAAATTAGATTTTAAGATCTTAATATTTTCTCTTTCTTCATTCCATCTTGCTGAGGTCCCCCTGGTGCCCCCTGGTGGCTCCCAAGGGGGACAGGACCCCCATTTAGAAGATCATGGTCCTAGATCATTCATTCATATGTGTCTCTTCTATTTGTTTTTGTTCTATTTACTTTTTTTCTCAATGCATCTTACTCACTGCTTCACAGTCTTACAGACTGTTGGATGAACTATTTACAGTTTGTTTGCATCTGTATTTGATCCTTTGTGTTTTGTGCATGCATGTCGTCCGTTTTGGAGCTTGAGGTGTGAATGTGTTTGTGAAAGTGTGATGTGTGTGTGTCCCCACATTAGCATGTTGCCATTGTGTGTTTTGCAAAGTCTTTGTGTGGGGATTTCTCTGCATGGCAGACAGTGTGACAGCTCAATTCATCGATGTTACACTAATCCTTTGGATACTGTAACAGGCACCCAACCAACCCCACCACCACTGCCCCACCCTCGAGTAAACATCCTACACCTGCACATATCCCGGCACACTTTCCTGCTTAAAACCAGAAAAATTTAAGGAATTATCAAATTATTTATCTTTTTCCAGGTGCTAATTTTTTTTAGCTCTCCTTCTGAAGCCTTTATTTTCACATGCAAAACAAAATGATTCCATAACAAGGCAGCAAGACAATCCACTCTCAGAATAATGAGATGTAGATGAGCAAGTGATAATTAATTTCAGTCTTCGGGTATTTATTGTGCCTAGGAAATGCCGTTAATAAATGTGTTGAACTTCTCTAAGTATAAATGTTGCAGATTGATTCCATGTCTATCAAAGTCGGTATCTTTGGGGGCATGAGGGTCCGTCCTGTGTCCATTCAGTGACAACAGGTGTCTGATGTGTAAACAGAGAAGGAGGGGGAGAGGAAATGGGGGGGATGGGAAGGAGGAGAGGAGCAACAGATGGAAGGATGGAGAGAGGAGGAAGGGAAAAGTGGGATGGGTGGAGTGACGGATGTATTTAAGTCGTTGTCCTCCTCATCCTCCTCATCAGTCGCTATTGCCTTCTCTCTCTGCACCTGACCAGCAGGCCAGCACTAATCTTCCACTCAGGTAAGAAGCAATGTAGAGGGCAGACTTCAGCAATGAAAGCTATGTCTCTGCATTTCTCATTTCTTAGTTTGTTTCTGATTTTTTTTTTACTTTTAAAAGTATATGTTTTCAGCTTGCACCTAATGCACAATGTTACCTGTAGGAGGACGGCCTGTCCAAAGTGCAAATAAACAAAGTAGAGGAATGGCTTGCTGTTTATTCACTGATAACTTACAGAGCTCTAATTTGTCTTGAACAGAGCTTGCCAAAATGTCTCTCTGACACATTTTTATATCACTGATTCACGAGAACTTGGAGCGTTGTGTCTACAAGGAGAGACTGACGTAAGGTGTGACTGACAGTTAGGAAATGTCTTCACAGTTCATAGGTGATGTAGGTTGAAGAAAGGCAAGAACTTACACCTGTCCCTGGTGTTCTCTACCATCCGGCAGAGCTAAAGTAAAAGCCAGATCGGGTTGCTTCTGTGTGTCCTGGTTACATCTCCACTGGTTGGGCTGTTTTACCAGCTTAGAGTTTCACTCTTATCAGCTGGCTCACATGTCTGGCTGCCGACTATCTCCTAACTCCTGGAGGTCCTCTTTGCCCATTGGGACAAAGCAAAGCAGCAGAGGATCAGTTTATCTAAAGCCAAATCTTATCAGGTCCACTGGAGGGGAGGAAACACTCCTGATGAGGAAACAGAGCGAAGTGTGCAGGGTTTCCAACTGCCAAGTGACTCTTCTGTCACTAGTTAGATTAGACACTACATAGACGATTATTTGCAGCTATCCCTCTAGTAGTTCTGCAGTCTAAAATTTAGTTTTCTGCTAGTGTTTGTCCATGCAGCTATCTCTCTGGCAAGAGAGCTGAGTTCTTCAGCCTGTACCGACTTTGCCTCCATGCGGCAGAGAGCAGATTTTGCAATTCTGCCCTGGACTTGCTTTCTCCTCCTCTCATCCTTACTCTTCTTCTTTCCTCCAGAATGTCTTTGCCCAACTCCGAGAACGCCTCCACCCTGGAGAACGCCATGCAGCTCATGATCCAGACCTTCCACAAGTATTCTGGAAACGAGGGTGACAAATACACACTGAGCAGGGCTGAGCTCAAGGAGATGCTGACCGCAGAGCTTGGCAATTACCTGGGGGTAAGGAAATACATTCTTGAAGATACATGATGCACACAGGAGTTTCATGCAATAGATCCAGACTATGTCTGTTTTATATTTTTAAACATGCAGAATGCCCAGGATAAGGAGGCAGTGGATAAAGTGATGGGAGACCTGGATTCCAACAATGATGGGGAGGTAGATTTCACTGAGTTCATCATCCTGGTTGGAGCTCTTACTGTGGCCTGTAATGACTTCTTCCTGGAGTACAACGAAAAGGCAGAGAAGAAGAAGTGAGTGCGCCCTTGGCACAATGATAACCAGCACAACAGTTCAGATGAGAGAAAGAACCCGCAAAGGACTTCCTGTCGTGGACTTCTCTTGAACAAATACACACACACATGCATGTCCCTCATTGTCACTTCAGCAGTAGCTGTTTGGTGTTTGTGTATTTGTCTGCAACGTGCAATCAGTCCATTACAAACTGTATTTATTGCTGTAACAGTTTCATTCCTGTCGCTGCTGAATAATTGAATTTACCTCTTTGCTTTTTCTTTCCATGAATTTTGTAACATGTTCAAGCTGAGGAATTTCTCCCTGGAAAGAATAAATGCAACCTTTAAACAAACAATATGACGCTGATTGTACTTTTATTACAGCAAAGATCAGTGGGAATAGGCGGTGTAATGGGACACCAGGGGGCAGCATGTGGCCCTCAGTCGAATCCAGCAGAGGAATAAGAAAAACCTTTAATTTGCTTTTCACATGTTGGCACAGAACTTTATTCCAGCAGTGAATGGATTTAGATTCAAGAAAGATATGTCTATCATTTGCAAAAAGATGTCTATGTCAAGTTAATTAAAGCAACAGTAGAGAAGTTTGTCAACAAGTATTCAATATAAGTGACATCTATGTCTGTTGCAGTGTTTTTAAGGCCATCATACTGTTCCTTTGCTTAGAAAGATTCATGAGGTATACCTGATAAGGTACGACTGTAGCCACAATCCTGTTTTTCCAGCAGAATAATGAGAACTTGAAGTGACCTTGACTGTGCTCTACACCCATGATTGTTTCAAAGCTCTGCTTCCTAGAAGAGAAAAACCCACCCACAGTGTGTGTAGGTATGTGTGTGGGTGTTTGTGAGTATATAAAAGGAAGCTACCAGCCTCAATATTAGAAAGCCAGGAAACCTTTCTTTCTTTCCATCTATCCTGTGGTGTAAGATAAACGGGAAGTTTGGGTAATAAAGTAATTTACAGATACAGATGTGCGTGTGAGAGAAGGTAAAAATATGCAACAGACACATGCTTTGATTAATCTGAACCTACAACCTTTATTGGACTGGTTAAGGTGTGCACAGGAGCAGATCTGAGTGTCAGGAAGGAAAAGGTGAAAGATGGGGGGCGTAATGAGAGAGGAAGCGAGAAGAAAGGAAGGAGAGTGGAAAGGTCAGAGAGAGAGAAAGAGTGGAGAGCAGCACTTTGTCCATGTAGAGCTGTGCAGCCTACAGTTTTCACAGGTCTCCGATAGGCTTTTCACACTCGTTCAGGATCTGCTGGGGATCCCCCTGGGTAATCCCATCCTTTAGAGACAGAAGAAGGGAGAGATAGACAGAGAGATGGAGGAAGCTCCACGTCCAGGACTAAACTGAGCTGCAGACTTGGCCACATGACTGTTAAAAGCCGGAAAAACTCACAAGTGACAGTGAGCGAGGATTAGACAGCAATTTTTTTAGAGATTTATTGTGGCTTTTTTTATGCAGCAACAACACTAACAGTCATTTGTCTCTGCCTGTCCTGCTTCATTCCTCCTCACTATCTGGATTGTGCTTGCTGCAATCAGATTATGCTGTTTTTCCTCAACTACATCTCCATAAACACTTGTACTACTAACTGCCACATGCCTGTATCTTTTATTTTCAGCTCATGCTTTTGCATCTGTACTTATTGCCTTATGCTGTTGCTTCGGTGATGGCCCTCTTGTCATTTCTCTCTTGTTAAGTGAAAGTTTAATTCATCCCCATCTCCCTGCGTGCCAGAAAAGACCTTTTGCTTCTGGCTTGGTTGTCACGGAACCTGGGAGGATTAAGACTGATCAGCCTGTCCGTGATGAAAAGGAAAATTGTCGAAATGAAAAGGTGTTCAGAGAATGCAGGTAATCATAATTCCGACTGGATTAAATCTCAGTAATGTGTTTGTGGAAGACCAGATAAAGGGGAGAGAATTGGAGAGAGGTTCCCAGAGATTAATAGAAGGGAGGGGGACACGCACATACAGTATGCTCTTCTGAACATTGTATCTGACAGATGAGATAATGCATTGGGGTATGGGGCACGCATACACATACAGTTGTACATCCACACACACACACGCAGGTATACATATGCTCTGAACATTACATACTGAAATATGAAATTACATATTAATACACATAATAGCTTCATTCCCATGATAAATTCCCACCCCTCCATCAATAAAATGTGATGTACATGTCACTTTTTCCCAATACTGATATTTGTTCCATCACAGCTGAGCTCTAAATACTCCACTTGAGGGAAATCATGTTCCACTGGCCATCAGGTCCTCTCCGCCATCTTGGCTCAGATTCCTCAGTTTCTCCAGAGCTCGGCTCATCTCACTGCAGCTGTGCACTCAAGGCACAGCAGGCTGCTGCTGCTCTCTACGTAATGTGCATAACTCTCTAAGCAAAAAACTGTCCATGCATAAGCTATGACTTTATCCCTTTGACTTTCATTTCATAATGCAACCCGGCGCTTTCTTTGCGTCCAGTCCCCTCCATGTATTTTCCATCACAATCTGTTGCTTGTACACATTTTAAGTTAGTGTGCTACACAGGCTGTGTAGTACAGTTTATATCACATTCTTGTTTAATCTATACAATCATACAACACACTGCAGCCTCTCTATCAGCAACAGACCCTTGCATGAGCTAACACATAGAGAAATATTAATAATATATTCCTAATGCTATACTGTGGTAAGCTGCTATGCTATGATAAAATATACTGAATCAGTTCACTGACGTAGTGGATTCCTGAAAAAATAAAGTAAATGTATAAGAATCCAGAAATGAACCTCCCTTCCCTTTCTGATTGGCTCCTGCTGACGTCAATCAATATCATGAATATGAGTAATGTCATAGTTGAAGGCGAGCATGTCATGTGTCAATTACAGAGTCAGCGTCGCGCGATAAGTGTTGATTGGCTGCCGTGAGGTTCAACAATGAGTAAATCAGAGCATCTTCGCTCCCTGCCTGGCTGAGGAGGAGAGCAGGGAGGGACCTTTCCACCAGAAAGGGGAGGTCAGTCCATTAAACATCTGGACAAAAAACTGCAGGTAAGAGTATGACAGTGTTTTCCTTTTTCTCTTCATACAAGAAAAACGTTGTTCGATGCAAAAACGGTACTATAAAGGTAATGGGCGTGATTGCTGTTCAGTTCCAGTTCTGGTTCCAGTTCAATAGACACAATAAAACCCAGACCCGCCCTCCCACCTCCAACCCTTGTCCTGCTGTGCTGAGTGGTTGGGGGAGCCGTCCGTCATCGTGTTCGCTGTCTGCGAGTGGTCAGCCCGGCGGGCTGGTGATGGTCTTGACTGTATAATTCTGGAAGAGCGGCTGCAGGAACATGCCCATTGTGCCAAACACGCACACAAACACAAAGATCCACAGAAAGAGGCGGTCGATCACCATGGCAACATACTTCCAGTCCTCACTCACCTGTGGAAGGGGAGGGGGGCAAAAGGAGTGAAGAGAGATATTAAGGTGAGCAGAATCACACTGTTTCACATGGTCTCATTCTCTCTTTATCTACTCCTCAGCCTTTCCCTATGCAGAGGGTTAATGGAGGTGAAGGGTTAATGTGAGCAGAGACTCGCTCTGCCACACAGCACTGATGAGGTCCGACACAAGTCAAGGATGAGCAGAAGGACGTGAGAGACCAGAGAGAGTGATGGAGGGCAGGGACGCAGAGGGTACTGACACTGTAACCCCTGCCATGATGACTTCGGGGGAGAGGAGGAGGAGGAGAAGAAGGAGGGGGAGGGCTAACACACCATGCATTGTGCCAAGAGAGGGAGGATTTTAAAGCAGTCGGCATGGCAACGGGATGGTAGCTATGTCAATGATGGACAGAATTTCAGAGGATCGCTAATTCCTGTGTCAGTGCCTTTCACTCAAGGAGAGGAAACGCGATATAACATACCAGCATCACTCGGCTGTGTGTTCCTCTATTCCAGCACTTTTCCAGTTGTACTCCTTCTCTATGCACACGCCATGCCGCGGCTATAATTACACGTCTGTGTTGAATATTCAGTGGGCTATGATTGCGTCACTAGGACTGTCTCCTTTGCTTATTCTCTGGTGTAGTTCCCCATGCGCCTCAAATGGCAGAGCTAAACGACACTACTGTAATGCTCTATCGTCTCTGTAGCTTCAGATGGCCCTGAAGAGAATGATCTGTCCTGCTCAGGGTACTTTATTACAATACAACACCCAATACAGTTAATACAATACAGTTCTCGAAGTGGGGTCCTTTAGGGGGTTCCAGCAAAAGGATAATCATTTATTTTCAATTAAATTCCATCCACAGGAAACGCAATGACAGAATTTAAACTTTATATAATAAAACATCAAAAACAAAAACCTTAAACGATGGAGAAAGCTGAAACAAAATCTAATCAAATGGGGTCTGTGCTGTATTTGTGTACACCTTTGAGTCCTTGATGTGAAAATGTTGGAGAGCCACTGCTTTTTGCCGTGATCCACGCAGAGACAAGATAATTTATTTTAACACAGAGAAGAGCTCTACAGCAGTTTGGCTTTATCAGCTAATAAATGTTTATCACATACACTATATGGATATTGAAGTGTGTGTTGGCAAAAAACTGCGGAGCAGTAAACTGCAGCAATAAAGGCTTTATAAGCAGCAACCCCAGCCTGTAGATTTTTCTTTGTTTTTGTATTTGCCTTAAAGATAAAATGGAATTTTGTCTTTAGTTATTTGAAACTACATTCATAGGTGTGTGTTTGCAAAGTTGTAAGCAAACACTGACATCATCACTATAAAGTTGATATGGCTAACATGTAGAGCTGCAACGATTAATCAAAAAATCAATTAATCGATCGATAGCAAATTAATTGCTATTTTGATAATTAATTAATTGTTTCATTTTTCAAATAAAAAAGTAAAAAGAATTGCTGGTGTAGCCTCCTAAATGTGAGGATTTGTTGCTTCTCTGTTTCATTTTTGAAAATAAAAACGAATTGAGGAAAAATGGAAATGAAATGAAAATAAATTGGGAATCTTTGTGTTCTGGGCTGTTGTTTGGATAAAAAAGCTATTTGAAGACGTCACACTGAGCTCTGGGAAATTAAGATGAGCATTTTAAGCACTTTTTCGACATTTCATTGAATAAATGATTAATCGAATAATCATAGAAATTAATTTAATAAATGAATTAATCGAATAATCATAAAGATTAATTGATAATGAAAATAACCGTTAGTTGCAGCCCTACTAACATGGTAGCTAAAGGTTGCCTGCTTGCACATCCAGAAGTCAAAGAGCAGCACTAGCTTATGTGTCTCTGACCTATATGACACATTTAAGTCTTCTAATTACTATCCTCTATCCTGTTCTGGCTGTTTCGCTTCGCTATGTTCACCAGTTAGCCACTGACATGTTTGACGGCTGTTCAGGGCTGAGCAGATATCATCAGCCCTTTTCTGATATTTTTTCCTGAAAACAGTTTACTGGTCGGTCTGGAAATGACACTGATGAGATGGGCAAAAGTGAGCCAAAAAACCGTAAAGTTGTAGGTAAAACCAAACAAGTGAGCTAAAACAACAGAGCTGATGGAAAATGCAGCATTGGACGATAATTCACGTAAGTCTCTTTAAATAAATTGTAATATAAGAAAATAAATATCTAATATCAATTTTCCTCGAGTATTAATAATGCTATCACTACATAAGGTCCAGCACTCATCAAGCTCTGTAGTGTGTGAATGGTGTCATATATACAATAATACTCACACTCTGATCATCATCCTCACTCTTCATGTGGTTGGCAATGAAGCGCACTCCTTCCACAGCCTCCTCGAAGCCCGGACAGGCTTGAGCCAGCAGGGCCTGAGTCAGAGCAGGACCTCCTGTTGCTTGCTTCCCCCTCGGCAGGTTTCCAGAGCCCCCTTCCCGGTTCTCCCTCACCCTGTTAAGACCATCCATGGATCCCCCTCCTGCACCTCCCAGATCCCCTCCAAACTGTTTAACAGACGCACGGTTCACATAGCAAGTACAAGGGTCATTGTCCTCCTTGCCAAACACTCCTGTGGTGGTTGCCCCTCCGTTCCCGCCAGCATTGCCCAGCCCAAGCCCCACCATCAAGGCCCCTGCCTCCCCGCTGCGCCCACCCTCCTTCTGTTCCTGGGCCCTCCTTCTCTGGCGCAGCCGCTGGCGCTCACAGTTGTTCCTGGGCTGACGCATGAAGAGCAAGGCAGGAAGCTTGTTGAGGAACACCAGTTTAACCCAAGGGGGCATAGTGTGTGTGGTGGGCGAGCGGTGGTGCACGTTGAGCACACAAACGCTGGTGACGATAGAGAAAGTGACCAGGACCATGGTGAACATCAGGTACTTCCCCACAAGAGGGACGTCTAGGGAAGTTGGTGGGACGATCTTGGAGATCAGCAGCAGGAACACAGTGAGCGCCAGCAGCACGGAGATGCAGAGCGTCATCTTCTCCCCACAGTCAGACGGCAGGTAGAAGACCAGGATTGCCAGCGAAGTGATGAGCACGCACGGGATGATGAGGTTGATGGTGTAAAAGAGAGGCTTCCTGCGAATGATGAAGTCATAAGTGATGTCCACGTAGGTGGGGTCGGCCGGGTTCTCGTTTCGTCTGCCTGGCAGGGCGATGATGTCCCACTCGCCGCTGGGCGTGAAGTCGTCCATGCTGGCCACGTCAGCACGGAGCACCAGGTCGATCTCGGTGCGATCGTAAGTCCAGGAGCGGAAGCGCAGCGTGCAGTTCTGCTGGTCAAAGGGGAAGTGCTTGACCTCAATCTTACAGGCTGACTTATAGATGGCTGGAGGCAGCCAGAAGATGCTGCCATCGTAGGAGACCACCGCGTTGGAATAGAATGACACCTCGTACACCCCGTCCGCACTAAGAGACATGGTGAAAGAGATAAAGAGAAGAGGAAGAAAAAGAGGTTTATCAGACATGAACAGAAATCTTTGTGTAATAATTTACTAAAATATACTTTGTAAAGCATTTTTATTACAAAAAGTATTGTAAGAGGCCATGTGTTAAAAGCAAAAAAGCATGACACATCTCATTATGCAATATAGATTCATTAAGGAGCTGTAGGACACGCACACACATACACACACACACACACAGATGTGGGTGAGTCTCAGGGCAGCAGGGTCACACACACACCTGCTTCTACAAATGGGAATGTGCTGAGCACGCAGTCTAGACAGGAAACACAGCTCACAGGTCAGACCGGGTCGAGTTAAACAGCTCGAATTAGACACTTCGGTCAGAAGTCAGCAGACAACACTAGAGCTGTAGATTGAATTTCCATTTCATTCAAGTTTTGGCAAGAAAACTAATTAATGATGGCTAATTCAGTGAGAGGTGACACGAGCAAGCGGAAAACTCATACTTTTGACTGGCTGACTGACCCACCTGCTGAAGTGCACTCTAAGAAACATCTACTTTAGTTTAAATTAAGACTTTATTAGCAGCTCTGTTGCTGCTGTTTCCAGACCTAATCCTCCTGTTGGGTGACTGACAGAAATTGGACGCAGTGAGGAAGACTTGGAGGATAACATGTCGATCTGGGGTCCGTTGGATTAAGGGGATCGTTTCATCCAGAGCTCAGTGGTTCAGGGATCTTTTAATCTTTAGTAAAGTAAGGAGGGAGACAGGGAAAGAGGAGAAGGCCAGACGGATCACTGTGTGCTGATGAGCTGATTTACATATTGCAGGGTGACACTCAGTTTCCATTGCATTAGGACAAGTGGTGTGCAACATCAGTACCTCCCTCAGACATGGAAATTGTAATTAAAAACTAACAAGATAAGTTCCTGTTTTACACATGTGAGGACCTTTGTGTTAATTAACACAGTTAATTGAATTGTAAATAAAATTGAATAATTTTGCATATATTTTCCCTATGGTCGATTTTGAACATAACTCCCACACAAAGCAGGGACACACAAGTAGGCAGCAGCCACCAAAAGCTCCCGGTTAAGTGTTGGTTATTTTTAGGTAATTTGATTCATTGCAAATTTTGAAGTTAATTTGCACCACATCAGTAAGATTTAAACTAAAGTGGGTGGCAATGGTGGTCACAGTGTGCTAATGTAGTTTAAAGATTTAATTAAACTGGATTTATGGTTTATATTGTGCTCCCATGGTCCATATTCCCCAGTAAATTGGTGCTTAATTAAATTAGCACAAAGTATTCCAGCTCCAGAGCACTAGCTGGTTTTTCTGAGCAGTGCACCTGATGGGAACTTGTAGGCAGAAACCAAACTTAAAGCCACATATCTCTATATTTCAGCACTGCAAATTGTACTAAATGTCATATGTATGTAGGTGGTACTGAGTGCAGATTCTACATTAAAATGCAAAGATGGTTATTTATCAGCGTCTCCACACACGCAAAAGATGACACATTTTGAAAAACCCAAAAAGAGAGAGGAGCAGTTTGTATAAATATGTGCAAAGGTTTCTTATCAGCTAACTGTGCAGATCTACTGTGTCTGCGTACATTTAGTGTACATGAATCTACCTGAGTGTGTAGTGCAGAAGACTTCATCATTTAAGTGTCTCATGAGCATTGGAGGTACTGTATAGTAATGTAGCATGGGTGATTAAAGCAGATTACAGTGGACATATTCAGTCATGTGTAATGAGCTGTTATGTATTACACAGGAAAACTTCTGGCATTTAATTGCTGTTCTTTACGATGATGGCAGCTGCATCAAATCTCCTGGGAATTTGCTTTCAAACATCATCAGTCTAATATGG
>JAQFJA010000025.1:14561093-14572487 GCA_029874485.1 Naso brachycentron | reverse complement strand
GGAGTTGTCTTGACCTACTCACAATATTCTACAGATTTAGGAAAACATCTTTGTTTAGTACAGATCCCTGCAAAAAATCACACCATGAACATTTTTATGTTTCTCAATAAAAATGTGAATAATGATGAAAAAATGATCCTTCCCCATAATAACACAAATGTTATCGCAATTGCAATATCAGTCCAAATAATTGGAATTACATATTTTTTCAAGTTATGCAGCCCTACATGAAAGAATGGATGGTTTTCCTGTATTAAAACGTACATCCAGTGGGTTGTCTGTGAATGTTCTCATTCGTCCAGGTCATAGTTATCTGGGCAATTAAATCGAAGGAAACTGGACTAGACGTTACGCCTCTTAACCTCTTGGATAAGAGGCGAAACGTCTTCACAGACATATTACTAAGTCCAGTTGCCTTCAATTTAATTGCCCAGATACATTCAGTGGGTTGCATGTGTCATGTGGAATTTAGTTTGCCGACAATTACCACTAAAATGTGAACAATTATTGTTGTAATGCATGATTCTAACCACCAGGTAGTGCATGGAAGAGCCATAAACACAAACTCATTAGGGTACTCTAGTACACTTGACAAATCCAAAGCAGCATGTCTTTAAGCATGTGTGTACACACATGTCTTAACAAGTCAATGTGTGTGCCTGTGTGCATTTGTGCATAAATGCTTAATACATGTCTCTGCGCATGTGTGTTTATGGCCCAGTGTGTTTGTTTGTCCTTTACGCATGTTCAGTGTGGCCTGGGCACAGGATGCTGCAGGGTCATGTGCTCTGCTCCAGTGAAAGGCAGTCTGTGTGTGCAGTAGTGGTGGACCAGCTCAGGGATACTGGAGAAGACACAGCTACTCTGATCCAGGGTGAAGCCCAAGCCCTTAACGCTCTTAGTCTGAGCCACGATGATGTGCACACAGTTCTGACTGGTCCTAACGGAACAAGACAGAATGAAAGACACACAACAATTAAGGTGTGTTGTTAGAAGAGACAGCTAAAGCAGTAAAAGACTCACAACAATAGTTACAGCTTAAAGTAATAAAAAGCTGAAGAATGGAAAATGATATAGATGTCATAACTGAAATAATGTTCTCTCTTATCTCCCTGCATGAGGCTGTGCATATTCAGAGTTCAGTGGATATGTAAATGGGGTTAATGATGTGGACTCTCACAAGAATGAGCAGCGTACAACAAATGTGCACTCAGGCGCATGCACACATGAACCCACATACACACACAAGGCCACAACTGCACCACAAGATTTCAGCCTTTATCCTTGAGAGTCTGTTCCTGGCACGCTTATCTGTAGTGTCTACTCTGCAAATGACACACATTATCATGCACATTATCATGCATTAACGCCTTAGAGATGCGGTTCTCAAACTTTTTCTGGCATGCAGATGCCGCAAAAAGTTGACACCCCCCACACAACAGTTTTTATTAATCATTTACAATGGCAGAGCAACTACACAGCTAAAAAGGGATCCAAGTTGAATTTTTTAAAGCTAAGCATGACAGCATCAGCAAACTATTGTTTGTTTGAACCCCCTCCTCCCTGGATTGGTTCTATGCCACCATAATGTCAGTTGGTGTAGCTCTTTAGTAATTATTTAAAAATAGCCAAACACAGGCTCAGTCACTTTTGGCATGTGGTATTATATAAGAAGGTATTAAACTCGGAAAAGCACATTTGATTTCCAAGCACAACATTTCAGACTGTCACGCAGTAACTCAGTCCAAAAAAATCTGAGATTGTGATGCTGCTAAACAAAAGTGGATAAAAGAAGTGCTATAAATAAATATGTACATGTTGCATTATATAGCTTGCATGCACTGTGTTCAACACACACACAAACACACTCACACACTCCAAAGGAATACACGTACACACATCGGCGCACTCACTTCAGAGCGATGGAGTATTTGCTGGTTCCTGATTCGCTGTCTCTCACCAGGAAGCTGGCTTCCCTGCAGCGCTGCAGCTGAGCCTCAGCCTGCTGCCGACTCACACTGCCATGGTACCAGCTTGGAGAGGCGAGGGAGGAATGGAGGGAGAGGGGGAGGGGGAGATGAAGAGAAAGAGACAGCAGATCACTGACATATAGCACAATGACATATGGAGATAAGTCGGATGTCAAGTTAATGATAGGTGATGATGGTGAGAGAGAGAAAACAGAAAGAGACTGACGGGAGGAACAAAACATGCCAACACCAACAAAGATTTACCGTCGCCATAAATCACACGGACAGTAATACAGTGTGCTGCAGCCTGAATGAGTTAACAATGTCAAAGGTGAACGTGGGAGGGCAAAGAGATAAATAAAACGGACAAACATAATGTATGTGGCTGTGTGGACTGACAGTGGCCACAGGTTAGAGTCACATACGTAAACATGCTGTTCGTATGTGGCCTTGGTGCTTGGAGGCAAAACACGCTGACATTCAGCATCAACATTAGAGGAACAAATGCCAACATGCTCTAAGCATGTTTCCCCACGTGTTCCATTAGAAAAAAGGCCATGTTTAAATAAGTCTCTCCTGTCTATGTGAGCCTCACCTCGAGGATGCACCTCCCCTCTGCGTTTATGTCCAACACCTCATCACGGGTTACCTCAAGGGCGGCTGCTAAAGCTAATGCTTTTAGTGCTAAATGCCAATTTTACTAAGAAAATTGTGCCAAGTGCAGAATATATGTGAGATTTTGGCCAAGAAGACTGGCAGCCTCTGCAATGTATTTGACATTGTGAGTCACCTGATCAGATGTTGGAGGAAATCTGCTTGATTGCTCTACAACTTTTATTATGGGAGATTGATTTTCAGCCAAAAACTGAGGAGTTTCCTGTTCGTCCTGAGTTTTCACCGACACAGATAAAAGCACATACGGCAAAAGCATCAGGAAAAGAAAAAAATGCATATTTATACAACTCAGAGAAACACGGAAGGCAGACAAGGTGACAGAAAGTGGACTTTTCTCTGCAGAGTTTTTGAGAAATGTAGTGTTAATTTTGTTAAGTACTAATAATACACAGCCATGAGATAAAGGCAACCAAAGGTCTCAACCTTCATCTCATTTATTTAATTCCTTCAATCCACTAATCCTGTTCGAGGATGAGGGTGCAGTGGGTGAGAGGTAGATCACAAGTCTATCAAAAGACTTCAGTATAAACAGAAAAAAGCTTTAGACTCTGTCCTATGGGCTTTTAAGGAGTTTCCAATTCATTGACCATCTTAAAACAACCTGCATGAAAGCAGCTTGGATTAGAACCCTTGATTTGCTTGCTGTATATAGTGCTACAGTACCAGTAATGATTAGGGCCCAACCAATATGGGAATTTTGGGCCAATGCCAATACTGATATACGGGGGCGATAAAATTCTGATATCCGATATATTGGCTGATGTTAAATCGGCTGAATGTGGTTATTAAATACTTGACAAATGACAGAGATATGTAACAGAGGCAGGGTATCTTACATTTAAACAAACATTATCTGAAAAATCAGTGCACTGAACAGTAAACACTTATTAGTTATTAAATAACGGCTGCCCTCTGCTGGACAAGCTATGTAACTTATAATTTTAAATCACTAGTCCAAGCATTTTTTCCAACCTTAAAAAACAGTTTTAATATGAGTGCATGCTGAAGAAGATATATGCCGATACCGATATATCTACGAAAGGCCAATATCGGCTGACAACACTGGGAGGTCAATATACTGATCGGTCCCTACTCTTGATATGTTGTCAAATTATTTTTACCCATTCAAAAAACACAAGCAAAATTATCATTAATGTTTCATAAGTTATAGAATGTTTAATGTGATGGTTTTCCCACATTTTTAGTCACCATATTGTTTGGTCAGAGGGATCTATTCAATCGGTTGTTTGTGTATATTATGTCATATTTATTCTTTTTATATTATTTGTTTGCTACTGGCATGAGTACTGACTACTCGTGAGCATTCTTTACCATGATGGCAGCATAATAAAATACATGCTGTGCACAACTCAGTTTGTCATGATGCACATTTGCCTGATGATGGCCCGATACGGTCGACAGGTTTCAGTTTAGGAAGTGTAAGAGCTAATCCAGCTAATCCAGAGCTAATCCAAAAAAACTGAAACAATAATTTTCTCCAAGTTTTCTATGAACTGGTGCTGCAGTCTGCGTGCAAGTAACTGTCCGCCTGATTGGCTCTGGCTTACAAACTGCAGGGCAAAGCCAACAAAGGGACGTTGGCGCACAGAGATGAAAACGGATGGAGATGGAGAGATGATATTATGCCCCCTTCCCGACCCCCTAAAGTAACTAACTTTTACCCTGAGTACATTTAAAATAAGCTACTTTTTACTTTTACTTAAGTAAGACTTCACCAAGGTAACAGTATTTTACTTAAGCAGAATGTTTTTGTACTCTTTCCACTCTGATCATATTCAACATTTCCCTCCTATGGATGAGTGTGTTTCTCTGTCCTTACCTCTGTTTCTCTAGAGGCAGGCTAGGGTCCACTTTGGCTGCCTCCCCATCCAGTGGGGCACTGGGGGAGGTAGGAGATGGAGGCGAGAGTTTGTTTGGACTAGAAGATGGTGAGAGGGGCGAGAGTTTGAGGGTGGGGAAAGAGGGAGACGGAGGTGTGAGAGGGGAGAGTTTGAGAATGGGAGAGGACGGAAAGGAGGGAGAAGAGGAGGAGGACGGAGAAGATGGAACGAGTGTTTTGTGATTCCAGTTCTTCTGCCTCAGGGTTTGTTGTTGCTGCTGCTGCTGCTGTTGTTGCTGCTGCTGCTGGCGGCCAGAGGTTGAACCATTCTCTTTAGTGGGAGAACAATCTACTGCCTCGAACTGAGCTGGAGGAAGCAGGAGAGACAATATCAACCTTTCATAATAAAATTCTATCAAAGCATGCCAGAGCTACCAAAGTAAACATATCTCTGGAAATTGATTCAGCAGGATTGTTTTGTTTCCCCTCTAAAGCAAACACAAAATTGTTGTGGCATTGCTGTACAAATAAAGCTCATGGCATCCTTCCTCCACACCCTGAACCCCCACCCTTCCCATCATCCCTCTCTTCCTTTCTCTACCTGACAGCGCTCTAACAATGTCCTCCTTTCTCCACTCCCAGGGCAGTTCATACTCTCCAGCGGGACGGACGTCAGACTCTGGCCGCGTGACAGGGATCCACACCCCCTCACGGTCGCCTTCAAGTCCACCCTCATATGGTGTGTCATAGATATTTAGGGGTGGGGGCTTTCCCTCTTCTCCCTTCCCTTCTTTCTGGCCTCTGTCCAGCAGAACACACACTTTCAGGAGGTCTTTGGAGCCCCGTCTGCGAACCTCTGCGGCAGAATGATCAGGCATTTTCACTTATTTTCAAGTCATTGTTGCAGATTTTTGTCCTTGTGTTTGAGGAACCATACATCAACCAACAATTTCAAATATGTAATATGGCAAAATAGGATTAACTGATTATACAGCATTTAGCTACAGTACATTCATGATACAAAATATTAATACAATTTTTAAAAATCACGTACTGAAAACCTTTTGATTAACAATTTTATTGTAAGTTTTCAAATTCTAGTGTAACCATTTTATCTCCAAGGTTTACCTTAAAAATATCACACTCAGCTAAGAATTTATCAAATACACTTAGCTAAAACAAATGCAGTCTCTTACGACAGCCCTGCAAAAAAGCCTTCATTAAGGTTAAGATGTTTGTTTTGTTTAGTGTATGGACTGTATTTATTCACTTTTCTAGTCTTTCAACTATGCAAAGCACTTTAACAACACAAGTCAGCCTTCACTCATTCTCACACACATTCACACTCTAACGGCAAGGTGGAGTCAACCTGCTCATCAAAAACTCAAACACACACAGTCCCACACCAAAGGCACAGCCATCCGGGGCAATGTGGGGTTAAATATCTTGCCCAAGGACACTTTGACACGACGACCAAAGGACCTGGCTCTCAACTCACCAACCCCCTAACTGGTAGACGACCCGCTCTACTTACTAAGCTACAGCTGATCAAAAGGTCACAAAAAGTGTTGATTCAACTTAATGATCATTTAGGGGGCTATAGCTTGTGGTGCTGTTAAAATGTGTTACATTATAATGAGAGATATTTCTGATAGTTTGTGTACCTTAATTGATATAATTGGGGTAAACAAAACATTGAGGACACCTCACAGTACAGCACTGAGCATTAAACAGGACCAGACAGCCTTCAAGATGACTGTAAAATGTATTCAGCACCTCTCTAAAACAGTACAAATGAAAATTTTACATATAAATATTACAGTGTTGTTGTATTAGTTGTATTTTCTTGCAACAGACAAACTAGCAACTGAGTGTATTTCCAATGTAAAATGTGGTATAACAATAAAAAAGAGATTGACCTTATAAGTTTTCACCCTAATCAATCTGTAGTCAAGCATTCACTTATGACAAGTTTTGCATTATTTTTTGCATAACAATTTGGTCCTGTACAGAGATCAAGGATATTTGATGTAAAAGCATGTGTTCCAATCAGCTACATCAGGCAGGGAAGTAATTTCAAAAGCAACATTTATTAATAACATACACATATATTGTACAGTAGGTGGATTCGTGAGTTTGTCCATCGACTCAAACCCACTGGCATGCTGGTTTGATTTATGTATGTTTGCTTAATTTGACTTATAGATTAGTAGTACACCAGAAATAACATGTTGTGTGATTTGCCTTCTAAATTGTGTTTGTTTTGAAATGTTGGTAATTTTCGTGGAATTTCACTTGCTGTGTTTCTCTGCAGTCTGACAGGTAGCCTATGTGTCTGCACTATTGTGTGACCAAACAATGGAACCACAGGAAGAAAAGGTCAACACAGTTGCTGATTGGCTGGCTGACCAGGCCACTTCCTGGCTGCTGGGAAATGTAGGGGGGGCCTGTAGTTTTTGGGAAGGGGTGAGGGGTCTCTCAATTCTCTTCCCATGTAAGGGACCATTAAGTATGTTCTGTATGTGTGTGTGTGTGTGTTTGGCGAGGGGGGGGGCGCACTGGGGCCAACTTCCTATCAAGAGAATGGGGTAAAGGAAACAGAGGCAGGAGACAGGAAGTTGGAAGAGGAAGCTGCACCCATTGTCCCTGCACAACACTGTTCCTATGGCAACCGCCAGCGGGGTGGGAAATCAGCAGAGAGACTAAGGGTCTGGTCCAGCTCTAAGTACCTTTAAAACATTCCTTTAGCAAGAATGTGACACAAATGATCTACAAAAAGGCTTCAAAGTAAAGACAGTAAATCTAGCTTTGTTGTCAGCAAACTGATGCAACTGCAGTGCGGTCCCTTACGTCAAATAAATGATGGCATGATGATATCACTGAAGTTGGTTGATCTTTTTAAAATCCTTGACAATGTGAAGTTGCTCTTATTATGTTTTTAATGATGCATTAGGGCTCACCTGTTTTCAAACAGGTAGGGATAAACTGTTATGGCACAATCGTTAGAATTTTGCAGTTTTGGTTTCAGAAAACAGTCACACACTGCAGCACTGAACCAAAGAAAGGTTGATTTAAAACTTGTGCTTCCAAGATGCAAACACCAGTCCTTCTGTATTGTAACTGTAACTACTGAGACAGATGATGAACCTGAGCTCACCTGTGATGATGACCTGAGCATCGTAGGGCTCCATGTACCCGTCATTCACTCCTGCTCTCTCAGCTTCCCTCTGCTCCTTGGTCTTCTCGGCATCAAAAGGATCCGCGTAGTCCTCCAGAATGATCAGCTGTGAGAAAGAAACGGCCCCTCAGAAAACACATTCATGGGCTCCTCTACCTATTCAGAGGACGCATTTACCTGGAGACAACAGAGCAGGTAGAGGGCGAGGGATCTGATAGTGTGTGTGTGTGTGTGTGTGTGGTGTCCATGACTGAGTGACAAATAATGGAGGGACAAGCAGAAATACTTGTGCAAAGAGGTCAGTGCATTGTGTTTGCCTGTTTGATGTGACACAATGCAGTTTCACTACATTGTGTTCTTTTGAGAGTGATGGAAACTGAACACAAGGATATGAACTGAGTTGGGAAGGAAACAAAGGAAAGCACTGACCTCAAGCAAATTAGTTTGTTTGCACTGAACAGTTTTTACTTGAATGCTGCTATATGAGCACTTAAACCTGATTCTGCTTGATTCGAAATAAAAAGCAGATGAAATATAAAGATTAAAAAGTAGAAGAAGGAATTTGCTTTAGCTCGGTTCCTTCTTTAATGGCCACTCACCGTGGTTTTAATGTCAGACTTTCCCTTTTCGTTCTCAGGCTGTTTCTGTTCAGTTATTCCATTGAGTTTGGGGGTCTTGTCTTGTTTGTCCACTTTGATCATCCTGCTGATGTACGCTTGCGCCAAGCTCGAGGTTCTGACCTGGCGGTTCTCATCTGATGTCCCAGTCTCGACCTTGGAGTTCTTGCGACCTTTTCCAGTTGTGAAACTATCCCAGACTGTCCCACCAGAGCCAGCGTTGTTACGACCCAATTCTATAGCCGAATTTTTCCTATTTCTCCCCACCAGTAAACCCCCCACTCCTCCATCTTTGCGCTGATTTCCTTTCAGACTGTCACGAGAAAACGAGGGTTTGGGTCGAGTCTGTGAACCAGATTCAGAGGCCGAGCGAACCCTTTCGTTGCCGTTCTTCAGGTTGATGGGGAAATCTCTGAACCACTTTGCCATGGTTGTGAATGTATCAGTGCTTCTTCCCGATTTAAAAGCAAACAAACTTGTTTTTTAAAAGTCGCATAAATTGCTTCACTAGGACTAAATCTGAACCGTGCGCAACAGCTCCAACTTTACGCACAGGTATTTTAAGCACACCTTGGTTGAAGTAATTATGGTGTGAAATTACAGTAATCACCTTATCACCAAATTCACCATTTCACGGTGTTGAGCTAAGTTTAAACGTCTGAAACTAACGTTTGCCGTCTTGGTGCGTCTTGGAAGTCATTGGCCAGTGACTTTGTGTTGCTGTCACCCTGCACCTGCAGTGACAACTATCCCTGCAGTTTGAAAAGTAGCTTCTGGAGAGCGTAAACTCGAAAAAACTCGAAGTTTTTCTTTGAGCCCAGTAGAGATCCCATTCCCGGAGCGTGAGATGATGCGTCCAGTCTGTCGAGCAGCTGAAGTGACGAGATGGTAAGGAAAGTTGTGCGCGCAGACGTCGCTGGATTTTGGGGAGGGGCTGTGTGTGCGGGACAGTGGCAGGAGTTTTACTGTGGCTTTTACAGTGTGTACACGACTGAAAAAAACTCTAAAACGTCATCAGTAATAGAAAGCCAATTGACGCGATGACAGTGCATTAAGCGTTTTTTAATTTGAAGTGTTTTTCTTGTGCACTAAAACAGCAGAAATGATGCCTGTCTTATCTACTTATAGTAAGCTCCGTGATTTTTGCAGACTTTTGCAGTGAAAGCCTGAGCAGACGCTGTTTTATAATTTATTTATGCACTTTTGCACGTTTTATTTATTTATCTATTTATATTTTATTTTTAGTTCAGCCTTTGCTTGGAAACTGATATTGGATTAAGATCTCTTTTTAGTCAAGAAAGGCAACAATAACAACAGACTGCATAAAACACCAAATATGCAACCAGAATAGAATCAAGTAGAACTGTGGATAAAATCTCAAAAAGAAATCATATAAAAGTTTGCAGCATAAAAACGAGATGAAGAGTGTTTACGAACAGCCAAACGCCAATCGAGCTTACCTAAATAAAACAACTGTAAAGAAAGCTAACAGGCTAGTACTTAGCTGCTAGACTTGTAAAATATTTGTAGCCTGCTTTCAACTGCTGCTACCTTTTGTAGGTAAATAGGCTATTTGTGGAGGTTATGCACTTGCAACAGACGGATTAAAGTTTTTTTTCTTTTCAACGGCCAGGTAGTTGCGCCATCTACTGGTAAATTGAAGAAACAAACATAATGAGACACCAGTCTGTGTTCACCTCGCTCCATCACTGATCCTGAAACATCTCTGTTTTCTGGAACATACTTACGGTACTTTTCTTCCTTGACTTTTCTTTTTGTTCATACATTTGTAGCAAAAATACGGGCTTCCGTTTCTTGGTCAAAATATCATAAAGTGGTCCAGCACAATGAATGACTGGCATTCGTATTTCACCAATAGTAAACGTAGCCGCTATCTATAGTCCCGCCCACATCAGCTCGTTGGTCCAATCAGCGTGCTCCCTCCGGACAGGCTGGGCGGGACGGTTCCATCCCCAACAAAGGTAACAGGTTGCAGTCGCCGCTCAGTGAACTTGTTGCTGTGTTGTGTTAGTTTACGTAGGAGTTGTTTTCCACCCACTTTTTCTGCGTAGATGGTAATGAATGTCTGCGAAAACATTTGAATTACCACCGACAAAAGGTAGGCGGCCTGTCGAAGGGGAGCAGAGGAAAAACTTCAGAGAAAGAGGTAACTTTACTCTTGGTTTTGGACTTCTTATAGCCGGACAGCTAACGTAAACGTTAACGTTAAACCAGACAGTTACAGACGACCTGTCAGTAACGTTATATTATGGGAGGTGCCCTGATGCGATGTGGCTTATTTCTTCGATTCAGCTTGTTGTGTAATAATCTCTTGCAGTAATTTGTAATTGACGTTATTCTATTATTTAGCTCGGCAGCTAACGTTACGTCGATGGGATAAGTAACGTTTGGGTCTAGTGCTGTCAGCTAACGTTAACGTTACTCCAGAACAACTTAAATATTTGACCGTTTACGTTAAACGTCGTGTGAAATATATGTGGGACATGTATGTTAATGTTTGTGGTAAATGTGTTATCTCAGTATTTCCAGGCTGACTAATGTCAGAAGTTTTCCAATGTAAAGAAATTCGTATTTAAAAGCTGTTTCACTCCAAAACAGAAATGATTTCCCTGCATTAGCTGTGCTTTTCTCTGTGCTGCCAGAGGGGTTTGACACTGGAAAAACTGTGCAGAAACAAACAGGACAGTGTTGATGATATGTGACCTCATTTAAAATCGGTCTTGAATCGAATGCGACATTAGAACAAAATAAATATCCTGGCATGTATCCTCTGGAAACATTCAAGGATATGCCGAAGAGGAAAGAGCAGGCCTGTAATAGAGAGCTGCTCTTCAGGATTGAAGTTTGAGTCAGGCGAAACTGATGATGCAAGTGAGAAAGAAGAGCAGATTGTAGGTTTGAAGAGTGGTTTGAAGGTCAGAAATTATAGTTCTGAACTTGCTAAGCTCTTGACCATGCTGACACAGTGTTATTTAATCATACTAAACATGACAAAAAGTTGGAGCTGTTAGCAAATCTTAATTCTGCACAGAGTGAGTAAGTCCAGCATTGCAGGTACAGATACTCAATCGTGCAGATAAAACCCCTTAAATC
>JAQFJA010000025.1:14545208-14560117 GCA_029874485.1 Naso brachycentron | reverse complement strand
TATAAAGATTTATAAAGTAATGTAGGCTATATCTTACAGCAATTTTCCTCAGGATTATTAAACTTTTATCTTATTTTCCCCTTATTAGATCATCTGAAATTGAACATAACAATAAAAGATCATTAGTTATCTTAAAAACACTCTTTTGACTTAAAACATTACCTCAAGGTCCATTTCACAGCCAATTAAAGATAAATGTTTGGCAAAGTGTAATGAAGCATTTTTACTATTTTTTCACCTTGAATAGAACATACTATAAATGATGAGCCAATTAAATATATTTATATAAAGCTTAAAATATTGGACATTATGTCCTTACTGTTTATACATTTCAAATTCTAAAAAGACAGTATGTGTTGAATATAGCATGCTGTTATGCAATTAAATATGTAGGAGTTATGCATTTGGGTATTTTATTTCACTCAGCACATATAAAGTTTACAGGCTTTAGTTAGTTGCCATTCAAGGTGTTTTACTCTCTGAGAATAAACTTTAACTCAGCTGACTTTCATCCTTTGCTGCTCAGTTTTAGGCCAGAGATGATCTGATCACATGAACCGTGATGACTTAGTGACTCAGCAGAGGCACTTCCATGACCGCACACATTGGTGTTGTTTCCTTTTCCCTCCACACCAGCTCTAATCTTCTAATTGTATTTTCCATTCCATCTCGAATCTTAACAGGGAAGCAACTCCCATTCAATTTACCGTGCAAATATTCAATTTGATGCTGGACGCGGAGAGCAAGGCAACTGCAGGTCAACATGACTGACAACAGATGACAACAGACAATCCAGATGCACCAGATACACTCTTAGCTGGGCATGCAAGCAAAAGTCACATCATATTAATGATGCAGTTGCTTGTATTGTTTTTCCTACATGAGAGAGTTTGGACAAAAATAAACAACACCCTAAAATGCTTAAAGATAAAACTTGCCAAAGAAGTCCGCTAAGGACCAACTACAACTGTAGATCTGGTCAAATTAATGAAGTGAGATTTGATTCTTTTCCACACTGATTTTAAATTCATTTGCATTGGATGATGTGCTGCCTAAAATGGCTTGTGTGCTGCCTAAGCATTTTAATGGTAGAGAAAACCTTGTTTGAGACTTTGCTAAAAGAATACAATTACCATTTTAGTATCACGTAAGATTAATAAAATAACAAATCCTCACATTTGAGAAGCTAAAAACAAAGAATGATCCCCGTTTAATAACATTTCAATTGTGAAGGACACAAAGTCACACCCAGAGTTCCTTTCAAATAAATGAAGCAATAATTATCCCAGCTTGGAAATAAAAAAGTTGTGAAAAGACATTAACTTTGTGGAGAAACCTACTGGGGAGGGTGAAGGGAACAACAAAAAAAATCAAGTTTAAACAAACTTGTAATCTGATAGATAATGTAAGGGAGGGAGTAACAGGGAGCCTTTTGACATTCTCAGAGTTGTTGTCCTCATTTTCCGCCCCACATCAACTAGATAATAGGATGAGTTCCCCCTCACCCCTGTCCCTCCTGGAAGTTGGGGTTGCATTGTTCTTCGGTGACATAGAAACATTAAACTAATAAAGCGATGCAAAAAAACCAAAACATCATGTAACTGCTCTACATTTACCTCCTATCTCCTCTTATCTCTGAGGCTTGGCACACATAAATACAGACAGATTTGCTCAGGTTTTACATCCGCCCTTCCCATCAAATCAATGGACATTGTCTTCCGTGTCATCATATGGTGTGTCTGTGGTACGTTTGTTAGTGCATGACATGTTAGCTTGACCTTGCTGTGGAGGCAGTGGGCTGCAGGCTTCATGCTCGACTGCACAAATGTGTTGTGACATGGTGCTTCCTCTATGTTTCCCAAAGGGTGGGAAAAAAATCGACTAACTGTGTACATCTGATGAGCAGGTCTGTCTGCGGAAGATGCTCATGCACCACAAGCACACAGATATCTTCAAAAGGTCATTCATGTCGTGTTGCTTTGCTCACTGCCAGCCAAAACATTTTTCTTCACCTATCCTTACCCCAAAGTGAAATTATTGATTTTTCACAGCAGGAGAATTTAAGATTATCCATCTTGGCTCCTTTTGCTGACTGTATTTTATTCTACGCTTCTTCACAGTGACTTAGCTTGTTGTGGGCTGCATCATAGAGCTTCCAGAATATGTCTGGAAATGTAAAAAAACGTGTGTCAGCATTCAATAATGTATGGATGCATGTGTCAGTGCGAAACGGAGTTCTCTGTTGGATGGTAGTCAGTGGCTTTGTGTGTATGGGGGAAGGAAAGTTGTGCACAGAAACAGTTTGACTTTGGATTTTATCACATAAGGCACTGATAAGAGAAGAAAGGCTGAGTGTTTTTTTTTTCTTCCTCTCTTTTCCTTTCTCACTTCACCCTCTCTTTCAGTCTCCCAGGCCACTTTCTGTCTCTCACCTCAGAAAGCTGTGGAGGAGAAGTAAAAGGTGCGGAGGTCAGGAGGGAGTGTTAGAATAGGTTTGAAGCTAGTTTAATGAACCATACCAGTGTAATGACATGGGGATAAGATCTCACAATAGGACCTGACACATGGCATGATCAGCCAGTCATACCAGGACTGTTCAGTTTAGTGCTTTAGTTGCCTGCTTGGAATGAGGCTGGTAGTGACTAATAACTAAACTTGATATACAGAAGGTATGATCAGTTGAAACAGAATAGTCATAGTTTCACAATTACTCATGCTATCGGAGTATAAAACAAGGGAGGACTAGGGAGTCAGGAAAAACAAAAAAAAAAGTGGAAAATCACAGAGTAAAGGAATGAAAGGATCCGTACTTGTTGCTGTGGTAGCTGTGTGTGTTCAAGCTGTCAAAGTTTTGTTGTGAGAAATAAATTTAGCATATGGCTGGGAAAACTTCCAAAAGTTGGGAAAGGCCTGGCTGAGCATTACAGGGGGAAAGTGATATGTGGGTGTGTGCTTTCAGGTTAATGACTAATGGAGTGCTCTGAGGTTAAAGTCCAACAAAGCAGTCAAGAACCAGAAAGTGTTACAGCCTATAAATCTGTGTGCCTGTATTTGTTCAAAGTAAGGCTGCTTCTCTGTGTTTGTCCAACAAGGTATTGACATTTTAGGGTTGTGTGCTAATGAGTGTCTAGGTATTCTTTGTTTGTTTTCCTAATTTGAGAGAAGAGCTGTTGTACGTTGACCTGGCTATTGGTTGTATTGTAGCCGCCTTTTGTCTCTGCTTCTCTGAACCTGCTATTGTGAGTATAGCCTGACCGATACTGGATTTATTAGGCTGGTGTTGAAACTTGGGCGATTAAAAAACTCTGATGATAATAATATAACGACTGATAGTTGTAATAAAATGTTTTAGTAAAACATATGCAAATAGTGCTGGGAAAGATCCTTTGCAGTTGTGTTTATACTGAGCCGGACATTTTTAGTGAAAAAAAAAAAAAAACGCCTGAAATTGTTATTTGAATGGACAAACTATGTAATGGCCAAGTTTCTGAGATATCTTAACTTAGTTTGGCATGTCTGTATGGCAACTTTTACTTCCTTGTTGCCTCACATATACACAGATACCAACTGACCCCCATATTTTTGCAGTAAGGATTTATTGGCTAATATATTGAGCTGGACAATTTATTTCAAAACCTCTGTTTGTGAGTTTTTCATCAGTATTAATCATTTTTATGTGGGAAGTGTGTCAACACCCACACATATCCTATGCAAACCCTAGACATTAGAAAGTCTCTTTTTGTTGTTTCAGGGTAAATATGTCCCATTTAGAAATTAGGTAAACATTATTGCAGCCCTGAGAATTGTCAGAGGATGTAGCAAAAATTTTTAAGGGGCAGCTGTGGCTCAGGTGGTCAAGTAGTTTATTCAGTGTTAGTTATCCATGTGTTAAAGAATTATTTAGGAAACACTTTACTGCAAACTGTGTGTATGTGTCGGAAAAATTATATCTCTGGAAAATGAGCATCTGCCACATGAATGTATTATTTGGTCTGAAAATACTAAACCAAAACAAATATGTAGCCTGTTGGCTGGGTGCAGAAAACTACCCAAAATCTAACTACATCCATGCTTCCCTCTTCTTCTCTTTGTCCTGCTCTTTGCTGTGTTACTAGCATGAGCACATCATCTTCAGGTCGGAAGACCCCAGTGGACCACGGTGTCCAGATCCGCTTCATCAATGACATCTATGACGCAAGTGGGGGGCAGCCCAGGCCCCAGCCCAAGACCAAGAGTCACACCAACTCCAAATACGGTGTGGCGGTCAGGGTGCAGGGAATTGCTGGCCAGCCATATGTGGTTCTGAAGGATGGACAGAAAGGCGACTCATATGGGGTCCAGCTCAAGACCCAGTATCCCCCCAGTTATAGTAGCCTCCCCCGGAGGAGAGAAAAGGCAGAGCCAGGACCGCAGGGAGCATATGTAGGAGGAGGGGAAGGAGCGCTACGCCGGGCCCAGTCACATGGCTCACTACTGGACAGGGATGGAGAGGGAGGAGCTGGCAATGAGGAATTTCAGATGTCAAGGCCACCAGGGGATGGGAAGTCTGGTAGTTATGGAAATCTAGATGGAGGAATTGGAGTTAGGGGAGAGATAGAACAAGTTGCTGGTAGAGAAGGAAGGAATATGTGGGATGGTTCGTACAAGGCCGGTCTCAATGGCTCGATGAGGAGTAGTCAGTCCTACCCTGAACTGCCTCAACAAATAAATGAGCATCACTCTGACCAGAGGCAGACTCCTGTCAACAGACTAGTAAACCGCTTTGATGGTGGTCACGCTGGAGCCCAACACAGAGGACTTCCTCCTGCGCAACGAGATCCCAGAACCACTTCTCCTCTTCCCCACCCAAAACCCTACACCTCACCTCCATCCTCAACTCACAGCAGCTTGGGACACAGCCAGGGCGCTGTCACCAAATCTTCTGGACACTATGATAAACCATGGGTGGCACCAGGGAGATACGCTGCTGTGGAGACGCCACACACCAGTCTGACTGAGGCTCAAGTAAGGAAAAAATGTTTTATGGCTTGGCTGACTTTTAGTGAGCTCTAAACACCTAATAGCACGCAAGATTGCAAGAGCAGTTTTCTGATCTATGTCTCAAGGTGACCCCTGACCTTTTGCTGGACCAGGGTCCGAATGCAGAGATGAGCAGTGAGGACGAGCACAGCATGCAGGCTATATACAACATCCTGCGACAAGGGTATGGACCCACGTTATCTTGACTTAGCACAAAGAGGTCTTATCAAGTTGTCATGATACAATCCTGTTACATGATTTTACTCGTATTAAGTTGTTATTTATTTGGCATTCTGGCTTTAGAAGCAACGAGAGTGACGTTGTCATCAAGCACAAAGTCAAGATTATCTTTCAGAGGATTCAGAATCTAAAGGTCTGTCTTTTTCCAAAATATCTAGTTGTGTGACAGGTTGTTTCTGCACTGGTTAATGTGTCGGATACAGAAATAACATGATCATACCGCTGACATGTATGTCTTCATATTCATTTTTCTCTAACAGCCCAAAGAAAGGCCCCAGGAGGAGTGGATGAAAGAAAAGAGGGAGCTTGAACGAAAGATGGCTGAACTACGAACTGCCCTGCAGGAGGAAAGGAGGGTAAGCAGATCATAAAATAAGGTCTGAAGGCGTTAGATTGTCGACAGTTTATTAGGAGCGCTGAAATGTTTCATTTTTTTTGTATTTTTCTCTAGAAGATAAGGCACAATTTTATTTTAAAATAAATATCAAAGTTCTTTCTTTCTTTTTTCCTTTGCTTTTAAAACTGCATTCCAAAGTGTGTCAACAGAATATAGAGGAACCTTTTTCCTGCTGTTATATTTCCATTTAAAGCCTTAGAAACGTCAATATTAATGTCATCTTGCAATGCTCAGACATAGTGTACAAGAATGTGTGCAAGCATGTTGGGTTGTTACTGTAGTTTCAGTGCCTCGGATGACCCACCGAAATTCCCTAAATTCACTCAGCTGATTGGAACTGGCTGCCATCAGAGGCTATTAACATTCAGAGAGTAACCTGCCACTTTAAATCAGCCCTAATTACATGGTGCACATCCAATGCCACACATAAACACTCGACCAAGTCAGCTCGAAATGGGAGCACCAACTATCAAGTGAAGGAGATTGCTGTTGGTAGCTTGAGAGCATGAAACTGTCCTCAAGAGTTTTTATGTCCTTTTAAATAATCTAACCAGGAGGGCTGGGGGGGTTCCTTGGAGTGTGCTCCAGATTAATCCTCAGATTAATCCGTAAAGCCCTCTGGCCTAATAAAAGGTGCACACACACAATAATCTAACTTCAATAATGATTCATTATATGTTGGCTTAAGGAAGGTGGGCAGATCTTAGTCCCTAATAGCTCCTAAGAACTTAATCCCTTATGCATATTGATCAGTGGACACATGCAGGCCTGCTTTAACATTTCCTAAAAGTCTGTTGTTTATGCCACAGAGCTACCTGATGTCTAATGTTTCACTGTTGTCATTTATTCATGTCCGCTCGTGTGTAGGACTCTCAAAGTAATTCTGATCCCATTCTGAAAGCTGAACTGGAGTCCTGTCTGGATGAAAATTTGCAGCTCCAGGAGATGCTGGACCGGAAGATGAAAGAATTAAATGAAACCCAATCAGAGTGAGGACAAAGCAGCATACACACACTCACACACACGGTCAAACACACTCAAACTCAAGCACACAAAGAGATGGAGGAAAGGGGAAGGAGCATGGTACCACTGTCTGTAAGTCTTGGTGGTCAGGAGTGAGAGAGGATGACAAGAGCACTTTGTTTTCAAACACCCTCCCCGCAATTTAATGACACAAGCAGTTACTGTAACTTATTCAGAAGAGAAACAAATGAGTCTGAGTCATTTCAATTCAAATCATTCAGTAGTGTGTATGTGTTTGTCCTCTTTTTTTCCTCACAGGCTGACTCAGCTGCGTATGGAAAGGGAGAACGCAGAGGCAAGGGTCAGAGAAATGGAAGACCAGCTGGCTGAGCTTCAGGATGAACTGAGAACAGAAAATGGCAACAAGACGGTATCACAGAAACATACGCGCACAAATACACCCACACTGATATTCAGGGAGAAACAGTCTCACCCCACTATGGGTTTTTTCTTAAGATGAGACTCAAATCTTTACTCAACTCTAAATTTCCTCTCAAGAAAGGGCTGAGAGATCGAAGTATCAAGTTAATATTGTATATTCCTCGTGTTTGCAGGATCTAGTGTCTTCCCAGGCACAGCTGATGGAGGTTTGCCAGCTGAAACAGAAGCTGGAGGAGACGCTGAGACAGAGAGAGAGGGAGCTAACAGCCCTCAAAGGAGCTCTGAAGGAAGAAGTGGCCTCACATGACAAAGAGATTGAGGTGCTCCGGGAGCAGTACAGAGTTGACATGGAGAAGCTCCGCAACAGCATGGAGCAGGTGTCTCAGGTGTGTGCACGGACACAGCAGCCCGCTCATCATCGCTTACATTTGATACGTAATTGTATTCAATACAAAATGGTCAAAACTGACCATCAACAGCAGACCCCTTGAGCAAACTTTAGGGAAACCAGCTCATCATGTTTATCAGTTTTTTCCTTTGCAGTTACAATGTTTGTTTTGTGGCTTTTAGTGGATGTATTAAGAGTTATTTACAGTCTTGTTGAGCTTCAATCCCTCACTTAAGGGTAGAGTGAGTAGCATCCTAAAAAATATAATATAGACTTGTGAAAATGAATCCTGCTTAGTCATCTCTTATGGGCCCCCTAGACATGTGTGGTGGGTGACTGTGTCTGCAGAGCAGCTGCCCTCTGCCTGTATTTTGATGTTTTGGTGTTTCTGGGCAGGGAGTGGGTGCGTTTCGCCCAGTAAATGACAGCACGCAGGTGAAGTTTGGAGAGGATAAAACATAGCTATTGGATGCCATTCAGAGCGGAGAAAATCGTAGCTGCAAAGTAAAGGAATATAACCCTAGTGAGGCAAACAGATAAAGCGAGTGAATCTCGTTTTCACTTGCTTTCAAGCACTGAATGAGAGCGCTTGGGATGAAGAACGAAGTGGAGTTGGACTGGTAGTGCCAAACACCAACAGTTAGCTTATTAGCTAGTTTGTTCAATTTTTGACTTTTCCATTGAAACAAATGTTATATTCTCACGTAGCTTGCTGTGTAGGTACAAGCAGTATTAGTACATGCTGTGATATTCTGGTGGCGTTGAGCTGGGAGGAGTAGCCCAATTTGAATGTTGCATTTATAAGCTTCAACTAGCAATGCTACTGACTCTACCTTTAAATATATTTTGACAGGACACATTAGTGCTGTTGCTTCAGTTAATTTTCACTCACTTATTTGTAACATGTTTTTGACATAGAAATATATATATTTTAATGTGAACTACCCGTCTGCGTGTTCTGATGAAACCTGAAAATCCACAGATGAAAGCTTAAGGACAGAATGGTGACTGCAGAAGAGTGGCATGCATAGATGCATGAGCAAACTGCATTCCCCCCACGTTTTTTAAATTAATTAAAATAGATAATTTTTATTACATATTTAAGTCTTTAAAATGGGGGTTATAATCAAACGTGTCAATTTTTCTGTGTCTTATTTAAGTCTCACGCAGGAATCGAGGCAGAGCGGTTGCGGGTAAATGCGTCAGTTCGGTCTCTACAGCAGCAGTTGGAAGACTGTAGAGACGAGAGCAGCCACTGGATGGAGCAGTTTCACACCACCAGAGATGAACTTCGAACAACTAAACAAGAGTGAGTCTACTCTAATACACAAAGTGTATATATTTTTATCTACCTGGATTTGGGATTTCCAATGCTTGCATGGACATGGATTTTGTCCCCAGCTTCTCATGGACTCTCTTTGTACTTTCTGTACTACTAATGTGTGTCTATCTCTTCTCTTTTATTCTACCTGGTCAATGTTTCTCCCCCTCTCTGTCAGAGAGCCACCCAGCAGGCCTGAAACACCGTGAGCGTCACTAGTTCAACAGCATTTGTGTTTAGATATACAGACCTGTAGATGTGGCTAGCTGTGCACTAACACCTGTCTGACTGTAGTTCCAAGGGCATCCACACTTTGAGCTTGATTCCAGCGGGCACATCAAATTTAATATGTACCATGATCCCTCAAGTACACGGGTCATACTTCTAATGGGCAGATGCAACACATTTAGAACTGTGGCTGAGCAGAAATGGTGCTGAGCACAAGTCACAGTTTGAAGCCTCAGGCCAGGATGTTTTCATATTTGGTTGTTTACTTCCTCATTGTGTCCATCCAGTGGAATTGTATGTAAATAGAAACTTTAAAAACACAGAGTGTGGATGATCTTAAATCTGTGTTTAGCAGAAAACATGTTCAAGTTCTGTTTTTTTGTGGGTATGTCTGACTGTGAAGTGATAACAGGGAATACTGATTTATTTCCTGTTCAGAGATTAAATAATGATAATTTATGGTAATTTCTTATCCAAGTAAATGATAATTCACCTGTACAGTCCAACCAGTTCTGATCAAATAATCAAGCATTAATTATATAAGTGAAATTTGTTTAGATTGACTGTAATTGATCTGCATTTTTAGTCTCCTGCAAGCCCGTCTGGAAAAAGAGGAGTTTGAGGAAGAACTAAAAGAGCTCAAGGAGAGAGTGAGCAACGTGAAACAACAGATACCAGACCCCAGCCACACCCAGACTCTAAACCAGGTGCAGTAAACATACACTCTGCATGCATTGACCTGTGATCACTGACCCGTTTAACAAAGCATAAAGCAAGTTAACAATCAGACTGTCATATTTCGGTCCAGGAACTTCAGCGATGCAGTGCTGATCTACAGAAGGCCAAATCTGAGGTGGAGAAGCAGAGGGTGGAGCTCGACAAGAAAGTCATGGAGGTCATCTCCATAAAAAAATCTCACCAGAACCAGGAGGCAGAACTGAAATACGAGATCGACAGGCTAAAGAGTCAACTGCTTAGGTCCAAAGAGGATTTTGTCAAGGCACAGGAGAAAAAGAAACAGGTTAGTTTATTCTTACAGTGAGGAGCACCCAGATCTTAATGAGGTTAAAACAATATAAATAACCCGGTTATAAACTCAAATCTTTCATCTTCATTATCTTTCTTGCGTTTATTTGTCAATATCATTCCCTTGTCTTCCTGCTTGTAGCTCCCAGACCCAGCCATTATCTCAGAACTGGAGCTTAAGCTTGATGAGTCACGTATGGAGGCAAGCCAGCTCAAAGAGAAACTCTCATTAGCTGAGGAGGAACATGAGGCCACTAAAACACGTCTCACTAGATCTCAGATGGATGTTAAATCGCTCCAAGATGCTCAGCAGGAGCAGGAGGGAGCCAACACACGTCTCAAGGATAAACTCTCACGGTTAGAGGTAGGGCACATTGTCTCACACACCACAGAGAGGCCTTTTAACCCTAAGTGCAGGAATATTTAAGCATAACTAGAAATCATCTGTGGTTTCCTCAGGCTCAGCTGCAGACCAACGCCACAGAGAGCTCTGAGGCAGAAATAGCCCTCCACACTGAGGTGAGAGGGCTTAGGTCTGAGCTAGATGAGGCCAAGCGAAAAGCTTCCAGACTGAGCCAGGAGCACCGTGAATTAACCCTGCGCCTGGAGGATTCGGAGAAAGACAAGGAGGCTCTCAAACAGACCCTGAAAGAGCTGGAGGAGAACAAACGACAGCAGGAGAGAGCTGTGGAGAGACTCAACAAAGAGGTAAGAAGTAGAGATCCTATTTATAGCTTCACAAACAGTAGCTTCTGCAGCTTGGAGCATCCAACTGCTGATTTAAGGATCCACAGCACACAAAAAAAAATCCCCCTCTTTGTTTATTCCTCTCTCCACCCTGGTGTCCTCTGTCAGCATGAGTCTCTGACCCTGTCCTCAAGAGAGGAGGCGCAGACTCTCAGGGTTCAGCTGGAAGAGCAGAGAGAGAGGGCACGCAAGGATTTGCAGGAGGTGCAACGTCACGGAACCGACGCTCAAAGTGAACTGGAAAGGAGTCGTATAAATCTAAAGAGACTGGAGGAAGAAGTGTGTGCTTTTCTTCTGTGTGTTTGTGTGCATGCTCGCTCACTGGCTTGGCCTGGTGGATGTTTATGTTATGAAAATGATGTGTGGTTTGAACGTGTTCCATAGTTTTGACAGATAATATTCATGCCGCATGCTTTGGTGCGTGTATTCATGTGCATGTGTGATATAACATGCAAAATCCACACAATGATGAACATTCAGTCTGGCATTACTGTTTCTAATATTATTATGAATCTAAATAGATGTTACGACAGAAGAAGGAGTTTCTGCTTGCCTGTGAGGAGAGAGACAACCACCAGCTGGATAAAGAGCTTCTCACCAACCGACTGCGCCACCTTGAGGGAGAGATAGAGACCAGCAAAAACAGCCATAATGAGAAAATGCGGGAGATTCGCATCCTGGAGGTGATAATCGTGCATCTGTTGCCTCGTATTTTGGGAGAATAAACCAAAACTACGGGGCTCTTTGCTGTTAATAGATCTACTTTGCACACAAGGTTTGAATGAAAGTCTTTGCCTTTTAAAACAGGAATCATTTGTAAATTTAGAGATAAGTATGTAGACTTCTTTTATTATAACTGTCTATTTTTTTTATCTATAAACTTCGTGCTTCACTTTGAAGCATTTTTAACACCTTGGCCAGGGACTACAGATAAAAATAATGCGTCTGCACCGTCAAACTCTGACTGGGTCTGAGGTACAACCTGGTCTTGTCTCTGAGCATCTGATAAAGTCGATCTTATCTTGTCCCTGTCAGGATAAATTGAAGCGTCTGGAGCTGGAGCTGGAGGAGGAGAAAAGCGGTGCGGAGATGATGACAGACCGAGTGGCCAGAAGCAGAGACCAGATCGATCAGCTCCGCTCAGAGCTCATGCAGGAGAGATCCTCCAAGCAGGACCTGGAGCTGGACAAGAATGCCATGGAGAGACATGTACATACACACACCACATCTGTGTTTCATTAAATTAACCTGCCAAAATGCTGTGTTCCCTCTTTGTACTCTGAATTTTTACTCAAACTCAGAACACAGCAATATGGGAGGTACAAAATAGACCAACCTCAACCCTCTAATCCAATGTTTTCTTAGTATTCTTGACCTGCTGTTTGTCTTTGTCTTTGCCTGCAGCTGAAGGAGCTGAGGAGTCGCGTGGCTGACATGGAGGGCCAGTCTCGCTCCTCAGCAGGAGTTTCTCAGTTGGAGAGCAAGATTCAGGATCTGGAAGAACGCCTACATAGTGAGGAAAGGTACAGGACAAGTGTAGGAGAATATGCTGCTGTAGATCTTCATTTTGGGTCACATTTTTCACCCAGTTTGTCTGACTTCTGAATATCACAAATATATCCATGTAAACTATCAAAAAAGAGCTAGGTTTTTCTTCTAAGGGAATATTTTAAAATCTAAGTTAGTTATCTAAGTTTTGGGTTTTAACATGTTGTGTTATTTTACAGTTCTTGAATTTATTTAAGGTCCCTGCTTATCAAACCAGAGATGGTTTTCTTTAGAAAGCATCCCTGTTTTTCCACTGTTTGAGAGTCAAGTAAAGCCATACTTTAACACCTGACTACAGAGCATCTTCATTAGGGCAATGAGGTGCAAATGTCTTGCTCAAGGGCATTTTGGCAACAGCTAAGATGATTAGAATATTACTCATTAACATGCCTACATGTCTTATGCACTATTTTTTTGTATTTAAAAGGGAGAAGAACTCTGTGTTGTCGTCTCAACGCCGTGTGGAGAGGAAACTAAAAGAACTCAACATGACGCTGGACGAGGAGAGACACACACACACCGAACAGAGAGACCAGGTAAACCCATTTACCTCATATTGTGTATCAGTATATAAACATAAATATATAAACATAGAAGACATATTCAGTTAAACTACTCTTTAACCTGATCCTGTGATGCAGCTTGCTCTGAAAGTGAAAGCTCTGAAGAGGCAGGTGGACGAAGGGGAGTCGGAGCTGGAAAGGATAGATGGACTGAGGCGAAAGGCTCAGAGAGACCTGGAGGAGCAGCTGGAGCTCAAGGAGGCCTTGCAAACCAGAGTCACAGCACTAGAAACTGAGCTCAAGTAAGTTTTTGCTTTTCTTTGTCTCTATTTATGTTTCTCATCCTATTTGTCAATCACTTTGGGAGCTTATGCAAGATCCCTCCCGTCAGCCAGTTTATCACAGCAGTCTAACCCTAACCCTACGTGAATGACGTTATTACCATTGAACTCACATTCCTTGACAGTTACGTACACATGTAGACACCTGGTAGAGATTCACACCGTCTCTCTAAGGTGTGGTATTTCACAATATGATGTGTGTAAAACATGCCAATCACCCACACGTGAAAATGTTTTCCATTACAATAGAACGGCTCATTACTCACTAACCCCAGTGGGAGTTAAAATCCAGACGCGCTCCCATGAGGACCAAGGAAATGCATGATTTCTTTTCCTTTTATATCCAGCAGAGGGAGCACTTTGACAACATGGGATAAATTATGAATATCTCAAGTGGTAAATAAATAACTGTGTTTCAAGCCAATCAAAAGGTATTAATGACAGTGTTTGACATATCAATATTGATTATGTGTTGCAGGAGAAAGACCCAAGCAGCTATGCGCCCAGTTTTGGATTCATCCGCCCTCAGCTCAGATGACGACGACAGCGTGTACGGCTCCTCCACCATCACCTCCATTCTCACTGAGAGCAACCTCCAGGCCAGCTCCTGTTAAAACAGCACTTCAGGGACAGGGTGAGGGTGGGAAAATGTAGCGCTATATAGTAAAAAGGGAGGGAAACGTAGGTTAGCTGCTGTATAGATCAATAATGAAGCCAAAAGGCTTCACCTTATACATTACAGACAGTAAGGGGGGGGTACAGTGACCTTTGTGGTTAATGACATGTTGTAGAGGTTAGGAGGGGAAAGATTTTCCACACCAGAGTGAATTGAAGGAAACAAAACATCCTCTGCATTTTATGGAATTTCCTTCAGTCTACTATGTACACTCATGTACTCCATGGTACAGTAGGAAGGACTCCATTGCATTCATGCACACCACACAAGGTACTCCAACATGTGAAAAACCATTTCCACTCAAAAGTCAATAACTTGAGAAGAATGAAGCTAGAAGAGCAGAAAATTCTAAATAGAAAATACCTCTTATATTTTTTTTGGTACAAATTCAGTCTGTCAAACCATTTCAGGGTTGAGATTCTGGATCAGGCACTTAGGGTACCAAGTCTGGCTTTGACAGAATAATCAAAAATAATCTCTTCATTCCTAGTTGTAGACAGTTTTACCTGTTAAACTTCAGTATCTCTGTAGCACAGCTGGCAACTGACTGAACTCACAGAATATTAGTGAGCATTAGGTTGCACGACTGACAAACATGGATCAGCACTAAGGCCCAATGCCACAAAGGCCTGAAAGAGAAACTATGAGCGGTGTAACTATAATTCTTTTGCTAGTTTTCTTCCTCTGACCACATCGAATTGTAGAAACACTACAAATGATTCTTACTGAATGAAGTCTCGGATTTGTTTACGTCAAACAAAATATATTTTCTCATGTTTTTTAAAGTATGAAATATGTGATTTCTGAGCTTAAGGATCATTTGGGGCAGGAGTTTATTCCATCGTCCACTCTTTGATGTCAACAGTTTAGGATCTCAGTTAGAATTACTTCAAAGTGCAGCACTAATTACATCAGTAATGAATTCTGAAGACACAATATAGTGTCAAATGCGATAGAAACCTCAAGTTGGTGCAAAGCTTTATAGTGTTGTTGTCTTCATTTACTGTGTCTGAAGCAGTTTCCTGGTAAACATACAACTGACTTGTGTTTTTTTTTGTGTGTTTACAACTT
>JAQFJA010000025.1:14523889-14537510 GCA_029874485.1 Naso brachycentron | reverse complement strand
ATTTTAACATGTAACTGAGAGTCCATTTGCATTCAGCTTCATACATAACACAATGAATCTCCATCGAAGTCAAGTTCAGTAGGCAAATGGTCAACCAGAATTAACATATGTGATATGGTGGCTCACTTCAGACCAAATAAAGCCTTTGAGGTATTTCACGTCCACATGTAACATTCAGGAAGATTATTAACAAAGGAATCAGTGTTTAGCTGTGTATCTCGTCCATAAGGATACATGAGGAGAAGGAATATGCCTGATGTAGCAGATGAAGGCCTTCAGTGGTTGTTTTGTTGTTTCTTGTGTTTCCTGGAAATGAGATGATACTATCTTAAAAAAGAGGAACATCCAGGCTTGAATTGGCAGCAAAATGTTCTGCTAAGTTTATAGTGGTGATCATTATTCAGGGTCTTCAGCCTGTATTTTAAAATTCTCTCACCTATTGAAACCTGTGGCTCAAATTCTCCCCTCTACATCCACAGTGTATTGAGAAAATTTCTTTTTTTTCTTTTTTTTTTTTTTTTCAAATTTAGAGCACTCTGCTGTAATTATCCCTCCAGACGCTGAGTTTCCCTATGTTGTGTGACTTCACACATTCCCTCTGTCTTGCTTCATCCTCAGTCGTCAGTCAGGAGCGTCTGACGTTACTGGCTGGGAATGAGCCAAACAAACTTATAAATGTGTGTATGTAGAGGAGCGATGAAAATATGGCAGAGCACACCTGGTGCAGGAAAAAAAAGATGATTATTACTCACGGTGAGATGACTGTAAAAAAATTATTGAGTGTTATTATGAGTGGCGACGGCTCTCACGTCACAACCCAGACTCACATTTTTATTCAAGCTGTTTTTAACGTCAGTGTTCAGTCGATAAGTTTCTCACATGATGCTAAAACACAAGCAAACACTTCATCAACACTTCACAGCACAGCTTGGATCTTCCCTTTAAACTTTACTTAACCTTTACATTAATCCTTTAGTTTGAACAGACTGCCGACAGACTGAAGGGACGAGGCACAAAATCAAACAGGCAACAAAACACTTGACTTCCCTGTGAACTACAGCTCTGGACTGAAGGATGTCCTCATAAGACGGGATATTATCTGTTATTTTAAATATTGACTGATCTGCCAATTTAATCGATTCATAATTTAGTCAAGAAAATGATTTAAAAAATCTCTGCAGAGCCCAAAGTGACATTTTCAAATTGCTTGTGTCCAGTCAGCAATGAAAAATCCAACTGTTTGTCATTTTTAACACAGAAAGCAGAAAAAAAAGGAAAATGCTCACATTTAAGGGGCAGGAAGCTCATATGTTTGACATTTTTGCTTTAAAAGTAACTAAAAGGTTTTCAAAATAGTTGTCAATTAATTTTCTATCAGTGGGTCAGTCAATTATTCGACAAATGATTGCAGCTCACTAATAAAACTCACTATTTTGTAAATGGTTGAGTAGTGAACCTCAAACTTGAGTCGTGGTCAAAAGTTAGTTGCCTTTTAGTAACAAAATTGGCACTGAATGATTAGATTCTTAATCTTACTTGTTATTTGATTAACTATTTCCTGATCTTAGTCATTATTAGTTTGAAGTTTGGACTTTAACAAGTTCCTGTTCAGCTGCTTTCTGTACAACTTTAAACACAGATACTGTGCTGAGGATGACAAGTGTTTCTAACAAAGACAGCTTGTGTAGAAAAACGAGTTAATAATTCCTGTTTTCTTATATAACCCATGTACTGAAGTTCAAGTTTCACATTAAAATACTTGAAAGCTGCAGCATCGCCCCTCATTGGCTCACACCTGTGAAAGGTGACATCTGCGCAGCAGGCATGGGAAAGTAATGCATGAGACGGAGAGACTGATTTATTGGATGATGAAGGACACACACACACACACACACACACACTTGAGGAATGTTTTGTGGAACGTAGGTACAAACCTGGAGGCACATTAGGACTTTTAAAAAGAAAATATTTATGACTGTGATGTCTTCTGAAGTCTGGATTCAGAATTAGATTTACAATTTTACATCAGGTGCTTTTTATAGCCGCTCTCGAGGACATTTTGTTTTCTGTTTATCAGCAGCATTCCTGAGTTGTTTGTCACATCTCGGCTAATTTGACCTCAGATGATTTACAGGCCTCCTGATGCCAAAGTCCAAAACAAAAGCGCGCTCTTACCCTTTAAGGCTTTCAGCCTACCCCGTGATCTTTTGTGCCCATTGTCTGTGCACCCAGCAGTGTGGGTGCTGTGTGTGTATGTGTGTGTGTGTGTGCGCCTAGTTTCAGGTTTCTGTCCTGTTATAAAGACTGTGTGTGTTTTCCTGCGTGTGAGGGGCTGTGTGTGTGCGTGCATACAGCGCGTTCGTCACTGCCTGTGAGCACATCCAGTGGTGCCTTTGTCCGTGTTCCCAGGAAGGCTAGTATTACAGGTTGCCTCTAAAGGTGGTATAGCTGCATTTTTATGTGTGTGGATATAATAGAGAAAGTAGGCAGAGCGACTCGTGTGTAAACAGTGGATGGCAGAGGAAGGATTAGCTGAAGCTTTGTTTGTCAGTCTATGAAAGGCCAGAGAAGTTGTATAATGATGGATTCCTTCTTAACAATCCTCTCTCTGTTTCCCCTTTTCCCCACCCCGTCCCTCTTCCTCTTCTAATTACTGCGTCTTATTAAAGCTTTCAGGTGTTTGTAATCTGAGAGGAAAATATGTTGAACAAGAGAGAGGTTTTGCCCCACATTTTTCTGAGTTTTGTTTGGCATAGTTGAGCAACCATCCCAACCATTTGGCTGTTTCCTCAGTCTTTTTATAGCTCTTGTTGCCAGTTTACAGTTTTTTTCTGATTTCTCAGTCCCATCTGTGCCTCTCTGCTTTTTCCTCATTACTGCACTTCCCGAACAAATAAGCAGCTAATCACAAAGGCCTTCCGTAGTCTGTGACATGGCTTTTTTCTATATCGTTTCATTGGTTTTTATTATTGCGTTACACAACACAACCCAGTTTTTTTTCCCCTTTCTAGCTGATAAGGCTTTTCTGCACAGAAGGAGAGATAGCAGATGTGCCTTTAATCAGTTTAATTGCTGCTCTTACTGTAAACTGTAAAGTTAGTCTAAAATAGGGCAGCACCTGACAATTCTTTTCATCATAGATTAATGTGTTGGTTATTTTCTCGATAATAATTCTGAGGTCCATTAAAAAAAAAATTAAAATAAAGAAAGGGCTGGTCAAAGTTTTCTACGGCCAACGTGTCATCAGATGTCTTCTTTTGTCCAATCAACAGCCAAAGACCCTGAAGATCTTCAGTTTATCACATATTAAGATGAATAAAAGGAGCATATCCTCACAATTGGAACTAAAAGTTGTTTGGCCGTTTGTTTGTTTTTGTTTTGTTTTGTTTTTTGTCCTTTTATTAGCTGTTTTGAAACTTTCGATCATATCACAAAACTGTAAGTGTTCAGATTTTTCAGCATTTGAGAGGTCCAGTGTGTAGGATTTTAAGGATCTGTTGGCAGAAATGGAATATAATATTCATAATTAAGTTTTTATTTATGTGTAATTACCTGAAAAGGGAAATTGTTTATTAAGAATAAGCAGTTTACATCTACAGCGGGAGCCTGCCATGTATCTACAGTAGCCGAGAATGGACCAAGAGCCAAACTAAACACAGGCTCTTGCAAGTTCTTTTCCCTTTTTTTTTTGGCTTTCTCAGTTGGATGCAATCAGCAACCTCACCCCTAGGTGTCACTAAATCCTTCTCAGTAGACTTAAAAGTATCTTTTGTTAAGTCAAGTTTTTTTCCCTGAGTTTTAAAAAAAAAGCTCAAACAATATTTGTTTCCACAACAGCAGGGCAAATTACATCTGCCAAAACAAAGTTCATGTGATGTGAACGAAAGCTCCAGAACAGCTACTAAATGCACCGCGAGGGAAGTTTGTTTAGTCTTCTGTTTTGCAGTATATACATGGTATGGTTAGGAAAACTAAGAAATTAAAGTATTATTGTACAAAAGATTACATAAGGACAAACACATGATGAAACACACACCCTGTTCTGGGTAATTGGTTGCATGTGTATCATTGCTGCCATTTCTTCTTCGTCTGTTGTGCGTCTCACATCTGACATGAGTTTGGACACTAGGAGGACACAGTGAATATCAAGGGGAAATAAACAGAACAAGATGTGTTGGCTGGAATGAGTTATATAATGTGTCTGACCTCCTCCCTCATATCCGCATACTTACACTCGCACACACACACTCGCTGGGTATCACTCACAAGGGGGTTCCCTGTGCTGGCGGACACACACCCAGTCACATCGAGACTTTTCCTGTTACACTGACTGAAAGAAATAACCAGCGGTGGAGCGTAACGAAGCGCATTTAATCAAGTACTGGACTTAAGTACAAATTTGAGGTACTTCATGCAACTTTTTACTTTTACTCTGCAACAATTTAGAGGTAAATATTGTACTTTTTACTTCACTATGATTATCTGACAACTCTAGTTACTAGTTTCTTTTTAAGTTAAGATTTTTTGCACAAAACATACTAAGAATTAACATAAAATATGACGTCTGGTTATAATTAAACTTCCCCAAAATATATACAAGTACTACTGAAAAGTTTAGCTGTTTATCGACTGACAGAAAATGACTTGTCCACTATTGTGAGGATCATTGTAGTCCAATATTTTAATGTTTTTTATACAGAGGTATTTCATGGTTGCAGCTTTCTTATCACTCATTTTGATCATGGAAATTGTTTTTTTAGTAGTTTTAATTTTGTACTAATGTATTAGCCATATCAAAAAATAATCAGCTGATCAGTCGTTAGTTGCTTTATTGTACAAAAAAGTTCAAATCAGCTTTGCTTCAATCAGTTACAACAGTAAAAAGTATAATAATCTAATGTAACACAATATTGTAATAGTGTAAAAGTCACAGGAGCTGAGTTTTTGGGTTGAATATTTCTACTTTAACACTGTAAATAAATTTTCCTTATTATACTGAAAGAACGTTTTCATTAAAGGACTTTTTCTGGTACCATAACGCCTGTAGCATTTTAGTGTGGTGCCACTACATTTTCCCTTTTTGAATAAATTATCTGAACACTTTGTCCACTTCTGGAAATCACTGGGAAGTTTGTGTTTTTGCTTTCCGGGGCATTCTTCAAGTGTTACATCTGTGCATTGTTTTGTCTCCTCCCTCTTATATTGTTAGTGTGCCAGATATAGTTATGGCTACTGTGAGGTTTGGTTGCCATAGAAATGTTCCGTCTTGCTTGACATTACTTCTCTGCCCGCTTTCCCAGAAGTCCAGCCACTTCTTCCAATTGGCTGTAAGCTCCTGGAGAGTTTCCGCCTAAAGTCCCTCTGACGTCCATAGCACACAATTTAAATCAAACAATCTGTCTCTGTACAGCTGTGAAAAACTTTTGCTTTCTTTCTGACGCGCGTACCCCCTCTTTCTCCCTCCCTCCTCCTCTGTTTCGTTCAGTTAGTATGACTCAGACTCTCCTCCTCCTTTTTTTCCCCTCTCCTCCCTCAAAATAGTCCTTAATTTGACTCTCTGTCACATAACGGTCTCTTTGTGGTTGCTCTTCATCATCTCCTCTCTTCACTGCCTTTCAGGACCAGTGCAGGCGACTGCGACTCACACTGCATGACCAGAGCCCCGCGACTCGGAGCGCAGAGCAGCACAGAGACAAGGTAAGAGCTTCCTTCCTTCCTAGGACAAGCACATAGAGCAGACAGAGCCGTGGGAATCATAAGTGTTGTAAACAGAGGAGACAGCAGTGGAAAGTCTCATGGAAAGACATTCATCACTTATTTAAATGCACAGTTTGGATATTTAAGGTAAAAATTAGCTGGTTTAAGGTATTTTTGTTATTTAAGTAAATTAATATTCATCCCTGCACAATGCATTTGTTTAGCTTTGTTTAAAGGTATAAGGGAGAAGAGTCTGAAAATTCAGCAGTAGCTCTATTTCCTTTAAAGGTGAAGGTGTTCATCATTCCAGCCATGTTTGGATCTCAGAGTTCAGACAGTAAATCTTCTCAATGATTCGAGGAAAAGCTCGGAGCTGCCGCACGCACACAAGCATCGTGTCACATTCCTAAACACACACTGCCTGTAAAAATGCCGGAGATACCATCAGCTTTTCTTCTGCGTGGTTCCCACACAAGCCCACTCAAAACGTCTCAAGGCAACCACTGTTTCACCAAAACTGGCGCCAAAAAACCGGACCACCAGAGCAGCAGAGTTACATAACGTCTCCCCACCTTCTTCTGCTTGTGTCTGCATCTTTCTGCTCATGGTTTTTGACCAAGTCTTCCTAACAGAGGAACACCAGATGCTTACGGATTAGCCTCCGCAGTGATTATGGCTAAATATTTCTGCCTCCTCTTTACAGAGACACGCAGTCAGTCACATTGCTATGATAAAGAGCATGTTTTGTTTTTGTTTTTTTAATTTTTAATAGTTAAATTGCATCAGACATTCCTGGTGGGTGTTTCATAATGATAACTGCATGGAAGTTTCCCATCCAAAAGTTGTGTTGCAATATAGTTTAAAAACATGCTCCAACTCCTCCTCTGGCATCAGCAGAGCACTTTGTTCACATTCACATTTGCTCATGATGTTTGCAAAAGCATCACACCCATCCACCCATGCTCACTCAACACATGGTGAGCAGCATTTTTTATCTCCTCTGCTCTCCGTTCTTCCAGCCCGTCGGACGTGCATTTGCTCTGGTGCAGCCAGCCAGTGACAGGACAGCTCCGACCCCTGAACCAGTGAAGTCTACAGGGGAGCAGGTGGAAGTTATCAAGGTGGGTGTGGCACTATGGCTGTTATTTTTGAAGACATAATGGTGTATAACGTTTGTTTCATGTTTACGTTGGTGTTTAACATCCATGTTGCTCCCATGCTTCAGGTTTATCTGGAGGCACGCAAGCAAGAGCAGCAGAAACACCAGCAGAGCCTGAAGATGCTGTCAGACGAAGTTTCACAGATACAAGAGGTCAGCTTCTGGACTTTATCTCTGACTGTCTCACTGACACAAAAATGCACCAATGCTACTGTCTCTTGATTATCTAACAATTTGCATGTTTGCATCATGTAAATTCCTCCTCGCTGTCTGCTTGCGTCTCTTCCAGACTGGTTTTCTTTCTGTTGATAAAAATAGAATTCTCGTTAATCATTTGTTACCACCTGAAATATACGTGAGCATAAATGATATCTTAGGAACTCACAACATATCTGTATTTCACACAGGTACGGTATTGCCTGAAGACGCTGAGGGAGCAGATGGCAGCCAAAAACAAGGTAGGTCTATTTTGAGAGGAATGTTGAGCCTTCACCATTGTTAACCTCGCATCCTGTGTGCTCGACCCATTTCCTCCCCCTCTCTCATCTCCATCTTTCTCTTTTTTCATCGCTGACTTCCTGCTTTTTTCTTTCCAGCCGCTCACAAATGGGTGGAAAGTGAGTGTTCCCTTCAAAAAGAGCACCTCATCCGCACCCAAGGCAGGAGCTAAAGATGACAGACAGGTGAGCATATTCTCAGGTGCACAACCTCCATTCGAAGTCGTGTATATTCAGTATGTTGAGGCAATGCACTTTTAAATATTTTGTGCATATCATAAAGGCAGTCCACTGTCTGTCTTTTCCTCTGGACAGCATGTGCATCTTTAAAGCGATCACCTCCCAAAGGCACTGAGCAGAGGGAGGTGTGAGGTTAAAGAGAGACGAACAGAAATGTGATAAAGTTTCTAAGGAAAGCATTAAAATCACACTGAGAGGGAGTTAATGGTGCTAATAGCACCCCGGGGAGTATGAAAATGTGCGAGAGAGCCATTCCAGGACACACTGTTCCTTCTCTGCATGTGTTATTGAATTCAGGCCCTTCTCATTGTTCCCAGCATTCCACAAATACCTCCTCTTTAATAGTTTTGTTGCTGTCTTTGAGCCACTGTGATGTGCCTGTCAGCAGAGATTTGTACAAATACAACAGAGTTAACACCACTATGTTTGGCTGAATTGTCTCTGTACCAATTATAGCATTGTTTGTGAGTCACGCTGTGGATTTTTCAAACAAGTGTCTCTTCAGTGACGCACGGTGACATGCCTGTTTTTTGCATGAGAGGCAAACCTGCTGAGCTTGAGCAAAACATGAGCAAGATATTACATTACATAATCATAAAATTATTGTAGTATTACTGTCATAAAACATTAAATTAAAGCACATTCACTTTGATTGTCTTATCACCGGTAATAAACAAATTAAAACAGACCTCTGTAATGTGATCCATCTCCATTATAAAGTTAAAGTACAATTTAGCTGATGCATTTACTTGACTTTCTGTCAGCTTTGCACATCTGGCCACTGCAATTTTCCCCTGGATTTTGTTGTTTTCAAGTCCAATCACACATTCTTGACTGGATATGATAATCTGGATTCTGGCTCAGCCACTTCAGAACACCTCAATGATAATCAGCTAACCTGACACTTTCTTTTCATATTAGGAAGCAGATGAAGAGGCAGAGAGAAGCAAGCTGAGGGAGGTCAGCAAGCGCTTATATGCACAGCTCCAGGAAGCAGAAAAGAAACACCAAGAGGAGAAAGAGAGGCTGCAGGTAACAAACATACACTGAGCTTGTTTTTATATTCATCACGTATCATAACAATAAACCAAAAGTAATAAACCATCCCCTCTTTTTCTCTCGTTTTCTTTTCCAGACTGAAGGCAGCAGGCTGAGGGAACACCTGAGTGAACAGCAGGAGAAGCTGAAGACCACAGAAGAAGCCAGCGAGAAGAAAGACAAACGCATAGAAGAGCTCCAGAGGTTGCTGGGAGGGATGGAGCAGGAGAGCGCCACCCTGCGGGAGACGATCCGCAACCGTGAGGAGGAGCTCCGCGAGCTGCGCAAGATGAGAGAGGAGGGCCAGGAAGGGGATCAGAGGTCAGCTAACACACACACACACACACACAGATTAAATGATTCTTCATCAGTCAGTAACAATCAAAACATTGCAGTGTGTGATAACTCTCTGTGTGGACTTGTAGGGCTGAGCAGTTGCAGAAGGAAGTGGCTATTCTCAAAGAGAAGATCCACCATCTGGACGACATGCTGAAAAGTCAGCAAAGAAAAGTCAGACACATGATTGAACAGGTGAGACGCACATGTGTGAGACTCTGTAGATCAAACACTGTCTCAGCATTCATGTTTGTGTAGGATTTACTCACTTTCTGACTGTGTTTGATGGTCTGTAGCTCCAGAACTCTCGCATGGTGATCCAAGAGCGGGACCGCGTCATCAAAGAGCTGGAAGAAAGAGTGGCTTTCTTGGAGGCTGAGGTGAGGACTGCTTATTATGTTCTCCCATAAAATTTATTTTAAGGACTGTCGGTGGAATGTGGAATGAAAGATTAGGGTTAGTGGAAGAGAAGCACAGGAGAAGGTAATTGATTATATTCGGCCTGACTTTTGCAGTGAGAGAATAGATTTGAAAGGGTTTTCTGTTTGGTGGCCACATTACTTGGTGTTATGTGAACTGATCCTTTAACCTCCTGCGTGTGCAGAACCGAGAGATGCATGACCAGATGGACTACTTCCTGGGAGGACAGAGGTCAAAGACCCACGTTTCATCCGAGCGCAATGCCCAGATCGTCTACAGGTAACTTATTTAGCCTTTCCTCTTTTCGTTTTTTCACATGCAAAGCCTTGAAGAATTGCAGACAAATGTCCATCACACTCAGGGCATTGTGCCAGATTCTGAGCTATTATGCGTTTTTTTTGTTTTGTTTTGTTTTGTTTTGTTTTGATTCGTGAAATTTCTGAAAATGAACAAGAAAGGAGATGTTATCAAGTTGAACATCTCAGCTTGCAATTTGCAGCTGAGGTGAAACAAGTCGGCCAGTATAGTACATACAAAGACAAATAGCTCACTCAAATATCCAACTACTCTAGTTGTACATCTGCATACCGATTCTTTTCTTTGAAGTGTCTATTTGCACTGGGGTAAGAGTAGTAACACAGCCGGTATTCATCTATTGACACTCGCCACTAGGTGGCGTAGTAAAAAGAGCATTAAAGGTCACATTTGTAGGAAGTCATATCGGTTCAATGAATTGGACATGAGACTTTGATGCAGCTGACTGGTGTTGGTATCTCATGTGAAACCAGTTTGTTTAGGCTGAAGAAATCAAAACCCCAGGTGCAAAAAGCATCTGCCTTGTCTTTATATGCTGTTTTACTATAAAAACCAATAAATTCTTTCTCTCTTGTCCCTTCAGTAAACCAATCAAGCCGTCCACCTCATCTAACAAGCCCCTCCCTTTCATCAAAGTCATCGAGATCAGGTCATGAAGCGACTGTGCCAAAGAAAGACACAGAAACAAACCACCAAACATTTTCATAGCACACTGAAACCAAACAGCAACGCATCTGATGGCATGAGTGATGGTGATGTCAGAGCTGAGCAACATCAGCACTTCCACTAACACCAAACACTCCTGAAGGAAATTTTGTGGATTTTTGGCAACACACATACATTTGGGCTTACTGTGTGTGTGTCATGAATGAGTGTGTCTGTCAGCTTTAATGTAGATACTTAAAGCGTAAGGATTCTGCTCATTTGAAGTTTTACAAATAACTCTGCATTCTGCATGCAAGTGTTTCCCTGTCTTGCCCTGTTTTAACAGCTTTTTCTAACCTTTGATTTTATGACTGTTGAGCAAAGTGCAGGATGACAGGCCTTTTGCCAAAGTGGGTTATGACATTATAAAGTCCATACGCAGGAATGTAGCAAACCTGACTCACTTAGCAAGAAGTTTCATTTAAAAAAATCATTAACCAAATGATCTACATCCCTGTCTTTGTATTCAGTAGACTCTGTTCACTGTGTTGAGTGAATGTTGATGCTTTAAACCTGTAAATACTGACTGTAACCTGTATAAGGTCAACACCTTGTGATGAAGAGCTGTTTTAAAATATATATATAGTTTTTAAACTCCAAACAACAATGTGGCACTTGAAGAAACTGTGAGTAAGCGGACAGAAAGAAGACAATGTCTGTGGTGATGAAGATATTTAACAACATAACTGCTTTATAGTATCATTCTTTGTCATTATGCTGCATATTTCTTGTAAAGCATTTCAGTTCCCTGTCATTGTGTAAACAGCCGCTTTGTTTTGTACATACAATTAATGAATGTGATTTGATGTGTTAATTTCTTTCTAACAGCTTTCTCCTTTGTATTTATTTATATTAAATAAAACCTTTAGACAAATTGTGTTGCAGATTTTTTTATGAAGTACAATCAAATCTATTTTCTGTTATCAGAATAAATGACTAGCTATTAATACATTCTTCTTTTGACAGCCCACTGGAAGTAGGCCACACTTACTTTTAAGTGAATAACTGTGAAGAGAGTGCCCTCTGCTGGATGCTACACACAAGAGCTATTACTAGGGGCACCCGGTGGCTCAGTGGGTAGAGCAGGTGCCCCATATACAGAGGCTATGTCCTCACCGCAGCGCACCCGGGTTCGATTCCACCTATGGCCCTTTGCTGCATGTCATTCCCCCTCTCTCTCCCCTGTTTTCTGTCCACTCTTCAGCTGTCCTGTCCTGAATAAAGGCACAAAAAGCCCCAAAAAATATCTTTAAACAAGAGCTATTACTATGTTGTGCTGACTTATAAGGACACTGGACAATATTTCCACATATATATGTCACTGTTTTATTTGGATGGCAACTTGTACCACAGACAATAAAAATACTCAGCCATGAAAACACCTCCTTGGCAATTCTAAATAAAAAATTAAACACAGTTCAGAAATCTGAGGGTCTCGGAAAAAGACAAAAGTTAAAGGAAGACACATTCCCTGATGCAATAACTTACATTCAGAATGCATTAATTCACTGGAATACTGTTAAATTACATTGCACTAAAACTGAGTAAATCAAAAGCGCACTTAATCATCGAAACAACATTAAATCAAGTATGGCTTCTGTAAAACAAACATTTAAGGCTCAAAAAACAGGCACTGACAAACATACATGGACGTAAACATAAGTGACAGTAACAGTGTTTGTTTTTCTCAGTGAGAGGCAACCATTAGCACTGGTTCTACAAACATTATTAGCATGTTTAAATAGAGTTCGTGGTAACAAGTCTGCATAGGCCTTTATGCTGTGCAATAAATACTGATTGTCTTATGCTATTACACAGCGCTTGTTTTGGTCAAATCAACCCTACTTACTGTAGTGACCTACTATAGCCACTTTTCTACCCAATCATAGCACTCGCACATGCATTAACAGAGTATATATGCAAAAGCTACACTTAGGTAAAGAACACTGTGCCAGTTGGATATGCACTTTACTGTAAACCAGGCAATATGTGTTAGTATACGAAGGCAGCATTTCTATCACTTCACTCTTAACTATGTGGCAACAGTGACTCGTCGCTGTCCACAGGCACTTCATTCATGGACAGCACTACCTTGACCTTGACCTTGACCTTTCATTTGGACGGGCATCACAGATCTTCAGAATGAACTGTCCAGAGTGTTGTAGTTGTCTTTAAAGTTCTTCAGCTCCAGGAGGTGCCTGGGCCGCTTGCTGCGCTGCTGCGTCGTAGATGTGAGGTAGGTGGTTTGGGTGGGAGAGGAGGAGGAGCTCGCAGGCTCTGTGGTGCTGGTCAGGTCTTTGGCAGCAGACTGGTGGTGCTGGCTGGGAGAGCTGCCACTGCTGCTGTGAGACTTGACACTAAACACAACGAGGGGAGGAAACGGATTATTCCCGGTGCATAATCAACATTCCATGATGGGATTACCATAAATACAGAGCTTTGAGGAAAGGTTGTGTTTACTCACAAAGAGGCCAGTTCATTTAGAGCTTCCTGGTATTTCAAAAACTCTGCTTCACCGAAAGCCTTCAGACAAAAGCAGGAGCCAAAGAAATCAGAAAATTTGTCAGATTTTCATTATAGCTACAATAGGATGGACTATACGGTACAAAAGAAAACCATGCTAATCTGAGGATAATATGTATTTAAATGAGCAATAATTTACAGTGGGTAACAATGAGAAGTCATTATTTTATATTTAAATGGACTCTTACGGTACTAAACTGACCCTAACCCTACTAATTTACATAAAGAGCTGTGCAGCACAAAATCATCATGATAATGCACACAGAGACGCTGACCTCTGCTCCATGCCGTGCTCTGTTGTACCCGTCCAGCACCGTGTCGATGAGGGAGCTGTCTCGGAATACACACTGGGAATTTCGTAGCTGTAGAAGCCAGGTTCGAAGTCTTTTACCCGTCACAGCGGTGGACGTCCCACCCAGCTCACGGAAAGGGAGATCTATCGACAGAAGGAACAGGTGGTGACGTCATGACAAAAAACAAAACAAAACAAGACAAAACAAAAACAGATCAGTGAGAAAAACAGCTTACCTGTGTCTCTGATGGCATCCAGTGCTCTCATTCTGTACAGATAGTCATAGGAACCTGCAACACACGCAGACTCTTCTGTAAGCTGCATGAAAACTTTCAGCATTGATCTGTGTGTGTGTGTGTGTGTGTGTGGGTGTGTGTGTGTGTGTGTGTGTGTGTGTGT
>JAQFJA010000025.1:14499497-14509654 GCA_029874485.1 Naso brachycentron | reverse complement strand
AAATCTGGAACTGTATTCAATCTTTTTTTTTTTACAACAAACAACAATGTAACATAAAACAACACAACAAAAATTAAAACAATTTGCATATACATTGTATAACTGTATATGTGAAGGAAATTTTATGAGCTGATTAACTTGTTAATGAACAAGGAGACCTGAATGTCTCACATAGAAACATTTTTTAGGCTCAATTAAACATAATAGGCATAAGAATTACAAGTGCCACAAATTCAATAACTTCCCAAAGGAAGTATTTCTACTTTTATCAGTCCCATGAGAGTTAGTATGTGGCCAAATTCAGGATTCTTTTCCCTCATTTGAACGATATATAAGGATTCTATTGGTATTGGATCCTAAACAGGACATTAGGTAAATCAATCTCACATTGTTTTCACTCAGGTTACATGAATTAAACTATATGAACTCAGATTCCAAATAAAGTTACAGTTAGTTAATTCTGACTGTGTAAAATAAATACGATGTACAGTCAATTGTTTCTTGCAATGATCAAAATAATGTAATTTATTTATACAAATACATACTGTCTAGCAAAAGTGATTTTGAAAAATTGACATTTGTATCAAAAGTAAAAACATTTATTATCTTCCACTTATTTTCAGATTTTTTTTTCAAGAGGCTACCACACTTCAGACATTTTTTACTATTTTTCTTAATAAACATTTGCAAGTCTTAGTTCTGCTGTTTGCCACATTACTTCAATTTCTGTTTCAGATGCTATTATGACCTTCAGTGAAGGAGTTTTGACTGTATACGGCCCAAATGAGACAGCATCAATATTTGCCACGTATCCTTCCGAGTACGTGACTTTGGGCAGAAGTTTCCTTGACCAGGTCTGTGATAGGATCTATGTAGATTGTAATCTTCACTCTACAGCTGTTCCCTTATTGAACTCCTAACTGCTACATCTGGACTTTCATTAGGTCGTGGGCACTGGCATGCTATTGTTGTGCATCCTTGGTTTGGATGAAAAGAGAAATACTCCTGCTCCCTCTGGGCTGATTCCTCCTATCGTATCAGTGGTTGTTCTGGGGATCTCCGTGTCAATGTCGGGCAACTGTGGTGGTGCAATAAATCCTGCTCGGGACCTCGGGCCACGCCTTTTAACACTGACTGCAGGCTGGGGCACGGAGGTCTTCACGTGAGTATCTTATCTTGCCTATACAGCACACTGGCAGAGCACAAACATATAGGCTACATAATTTCAGGCAGTAAATACTGTGTATTTCTTTTCAAACATTTAAAGGCCTAACTAATGACATACATTATGTTTCATTCAAACTCCAATAATATCATTTGAAGAGTGAGTGTGTTTGCCAAGTAAAGTTACAAATGTGAAGGTCTTTGACAATGAGCTTCTATGAAACTCATGCATGTCAGATGTTATCTGCAGATGTTATCAGCTCTCTACAGAATCAGAGGACCTGAAGAGTCAGCTTACAAAACATCTGATAATGATGTTCCCATGATGCAATCTGTTGCATGATCGTATAATTCTGTCTTTTCTGCTCCACAGCTTTTCACCCCAACAAAATCCACCTATTTATTTTATTCTTCACCACTAGAAGGCAGAATAACTATAAATTATGCCAGCAGACACACATCCCAGATACCCAGAATGATCAAATGTATGAGGGGCCACTGGAGACATCCAGCATTTTCCATGCATATACATATACTTTTCCTATGAAACCAAACTCATTCACATACTGTGTCTAATTGTTTATTTAAAGCTGCACATTGCCTGCTGTATATGTAAGTGGGCTATACAACCATTTTATCAGTTGTGTGTGTAAAAGTGTTTTAGTTGAATGTGTGTAGTTTTCAGTATACTGAGTGAATGAGTTTGGTTTCTTATGCGTAGGCCTATGTGAGAGGGAAAAGTATATCTATATACATGGCGGTTATGAATAAGGTCCCTAGCAGCCCCTTATGCAAATGGTTGTATACTTACACATACAGCTGACAACATGCAGCTTTAAATAAACAATTAGAGACATCTCAGTGGCTAGAGAGAATGCACATGGCTAATGAATAAACTCTCATCCTCACTTGTGTTAATCTGGATGCTTGCTCTCCAGGTGTTACAGCTACTGGTTCTGGGTACCACTGGTGGCACCACTCATTGGAGGTGTTCTGGGTTCTTGCATGTATTTGCTCTTCATCGACTGGCAACTGCCTGACCCGGACCAACCTGACAGCCTCTCCATCTCCTCCACCCACAGCAATGGACTGCAGAGCCTGAAAGAAACTACAGTGGAAAGCAAGGGAGGTGGGAAAGAGCTCAAAGAGAGTCCCTATGTTGAAGGCCCAGATTATCACGGTGCACGTGCGCTCACCACCATCAGTGATCAAATCAAACAGTCCAGCACGTGGGAAAATGGGGTGGAGTTAAAGGCTGTACATTTCTAAGTTTTTGTACATTCATATCCCACATGTAACAGCTGCTTTTACCCTTTCAGACAGACAAAGATAGTTATAAATTATGACTGAGAAAGCTGAGGTGAAATCTGAGTTTAGTGTTGTTGAGCGCTCGTCTTTTGATTTTCTATCATCAAATAAACAAGAATTGCTTATTTAAACACCAACTGAACTATAGGGAGCTTCTACTCACAGTGGAAGTGGAGGCAGCTTAAGGAGAAAACAAATATGTGAAAATGTTGTTGACATTGATGTCTATATTCTATAGAATACTAATTTATTTCTGGTAAATTTTATTACTGAGTTGTATTTACTTTTTATGAAATGCCATAATTAACATTAAGAACATGTTAAATGCCTTAATAAAATTTTATTCTGAAAAAAAAACTCATCAATGTCATTCTTGATCACAATTTAACTCAGGATGAGCATTATTATGTTATTATGTTAAATGTTGAGTAGACAAGGTGTAATTCTATTTAGCATCTACCTTTGTGGACCTATTTGGAAATCCCAAATGTGAAAGCTTATAACAGACACTGTGTGGCTGAAATGCATGCATGAGTTCATGGATTCATGGAGGATAATCGGAAGTGTGTAGAGCTGTCCAATAAAAGACAGTTTAAACAATTATATGTTTATTTTAAAAAAGTTACACTTTATTTAGATAGTCCTCATACAGTAAGTTATAGAGTATTTTTAACATTTCAACAACAAATCAGTTGCTGATAATTTTGTCATAATTGTTTTTTGAGTATTTGTACATACATAGCTGAATATTATTTGAACATTTTCAGAATGTTCTCTGGATTCTATTCTGAATGTTTTCAGGATTTTCAAGATTATTGAAATGATTAACTAATTAGAGTAAGGGTTAGGTGAAACAGTTACATCGTTGAAGGTCAGCTGACTTGCTGTTGAAATGTTACAAAATCTCTATATACTATCTGTAAACAGACTATCTAAATAAAGTGTTACCAAAAACCATATAAAATATATATTGTATTACTTGTTTAAACAGACTTAAAATGTAGCATTTTATGTGCAAAAATAAAATAAAATCAATTTTGATAAAGACATTATCAAGAGCTTCATTCTTACAGTCACCATTAGATTTGTTAAAAGAAAATAAAAGCTTTATTCTATGTAGGCCTATTTGTGTTTTCATGTCTTTGCTGCGGAAGCTGATCACCTCAGGTGCCCTCTTCAGAATGCTCAGGTCTCCACTGGCTGGTCGACATTATGATTATATGAGTCTTTTCATCAGTGTTTCAGATTGCATTGATCCCTTGAGTGCATTCCAGATGGGTTCAAGAGACCAAAGCAAGATTGTGAAATAGGTTGATTACAGAGTAATAACGTTTTTGAACCTTTGAGGCATGTTCTCATAGGTCAAGCCTTCATTAAACTAGTGGCCGATGACATTGACAAAGTCACAAACTACATGTGACATCAGGTAACATGGGTGACAGCAACCTCAACAGTCTTTACTATTCTTCTTTTTTCTTAAAATATTATTCTTTACACCTCAGATTTTTTTTTCTTTTATCAGTCCAACTCCACTGTCATATTCCAAACAACAGTCAGACGTGCGGTCAGGAAATGATATTACAGCAGCTGCTGTTAAGCCCACAATTTAACACAGTGGATTTGGTTAATCTATCAATAGCTCTACAACTTTGATTTTTCACCATCTCTCCCACTGATCTGACTTCATGGAATTACTGTTTCAACATTATAATAAAATTAAATCCTCCCTGATCCAATCAATAACCCAAAGGAAACAGTTAAACATCAAATGACTGAAACCATCAGAATAAAAGAGGAAGACACTGATGTGTCCCTCATAAAAAAAGAGACTAAGCTCCTTAAAGACACACTCAATGTGAAAATGTGAGATCACTGCTTTGGTACTGATGTTCACAGGCCTTCCACAAACGGGATACACAGGGGAGCAGATTGCTTCAGGTGGGAATGCGGTCTGGTTAACGATGATCACCATTAAAATATAAGAACACTCAATTTTAGGCTGATTTCTCTCTAATCACTTGTTTGATAGTTGCTCTACAGCTCCTTAATTAATCCAAAGCTCTCCTCTGGAGATTGTGAGGCTTTATATGAGATTTCAGACCTCTGCCAGTTTTAATGAGGATTCGTACCTCTGATAGAAGCTCAGCTTTATGGAGAACACAGGACAGAAAGAAAATTTGTAAATAAAAATTATAAGAACCATCTCTCCAATTCTGTGTAATACAGTATATGAGCATATTCTTGCATGCACTGAAATTTGATAAAAGTTTAAATTATTCATATTTGAATGTCTTATAAATCTAAAAAAAAGTTTAATTACAAATCATCAGTGACTAACCTGTTTTTTTACTTATTATTATTATTTAATTGCGTTAATTGGTGTGCCATGAGTTTGCATACACGATAACAAATATAATTCTGAGATATGTCTATATGATGTTATTAAATCTACAGATGCACTGTAGGTTCCCAAAGTAAAGTTGCAGTATTTTTAAAATTTTTATTTAATTCATTATGTTGGTCTTAATGCAGTTCCACCATTGAGCAGGTAAACTGATGTTGGGACAGACAGACTTCAAGCTGACACTAGAGGGCGGTATGATACAAAGAAATAGAAAGCAAGTTATTGATCATTAAGTGTGTGCGTGTGTGTGTGTGTGTGTGTGTGTGTTCAGGCGTTCAGTCTGTTAAAGGGCTATTTTTAACTTGTACATAAAGAAAAAAAATAAGTGTCGAAGACAGAGAGATGTCATCATATGTTTAAATCGACAAAAATGATCCTTCAAACAGTCAGAACTAATAAAACACACAAATGACGCAAAGCGAGATGGTAGTCACAACCTCATGCGCTTTCAGGCTCTGAACGCACAAAGTTCAGACTGAGGTGGAGAAGGTGAAGAAGGTCTCGCCCCTCCTCCTCCTCCTCCTCCTCATCATCATCTCCCTAGTTGAAGTGAAAGCCCTCCCTCACCTCGCCACCGTGACTTCAGCGCATCCCGGGTTCCTGCTTCATCCTCATCACGAGCCAGTCCGTCCACTTCAAACCCGAACCATCAGCATGAAAACGGAGAGAGGAGCAGCGAGGATGACTCCGACAGAAACATAGACTCTTCACACCGCCAGCTTAAAAAGGTGGGTTTGTTTCCTGTACTGTTACAGCGGTGGTTAGTCGCCCCCATCATGTTTGGCCAGTTTGCTTTGTAGTGTTACTTTGTCAGCTTAGGACATTGACTTGTATCTCGGTTTTCATTGTGAACTGTTGAGCTCTCATTACTGCGCCATGTGATCTACAGTAAAGCTGCTCAGTACAGTACAGCAAGCACAGTTCTTAGTTTCAGGGGATTTTAACACCACAAGTTACTGTAGCCTGGCATTAGTCAAACATTTCCCCAAAGTCAAAGTGAAAAGTTGGTCGTGACACTGTAGTGACTCCAGACATCACTACATTTCCTCTAATGGATGTCTAACGGATCTCATGCTGTATAATTCAATTTCAGGCCGGTTACACTCTGCCTTAACTTTGTTAAGAGTTATTCTTGGGTTCTGTTGTTTTCAGTTTTGCTCTGTGCTTCCTTATGAAAGTAACTGACCTGATATCTTGTAGTTTTTAAAAGGATGTGACACTAATACCACAAAGCCATCAGTGGTCTATTTATTATTAGCATATCAGAGATGGGTGAGAAGGCCTCAGAGCCATTTTACTTGATAATTTAATGTGTTGAGCATGCAGACTCTGCAAACTATTAAAAAATAACAGCGATAAATAAAAAGACCATTGCCGAACCACAACTTCAGTCTGTTAATTACTTTCATTTTCCCTTAGGATATAAAAAGGCTCAGAACTAAAGATTTTATAATCTACTCTTGTTTTCTGCTTTCTCATGCGAGTAACTATAGAGCAACAGCACACTTGTGGGTCAGTTTAACAGCTACAAATACCACAAGCAACTGCATTAGTATCTGTATGCTTGTACATCAGATTCAAAACTATATAATTTAATTACCCCCCAAGAAATACGCAGCCTGACCTCAGAGCAAGTGTATAATGTACTGTATAATGTTTAACTATGTTAGAGTTATTCTCGACTTTGTATGTTTGAGTTTGCTGGTTTTAGTACTTATAAGAATTTCCTGCAGATACCTAAAAGCTATATTAGATATAATTGTAGTAAGTAAGAGGAGACCCTGAAAAATACTTTGAAGTCACATTAAACCCATTTTATTACTGTATAAACAGCAGGTACAGCACACTGTGGAAGCTATATATCCTTTGTACTTTTAAATGTGCTAGTTTCGGCTCAAGAAAATTGCAACTTGCCATGAGAAAAGAGAAATACTGACTTCCAGTTTACATGTGGTGTAGAGTGTATTATCTTTAATCTGTGAAGATTACAAAATACTGTAAAACAAACTATATTTCAGATCCAGACAACTCTTAATAAATTGTATGTTGTTGGTTGTTTAAGATGTGAGGCACTGAGTTTGATATTGCAGGTCAAAGCCACACTTTTTTTTAAGGGTTTCTGCCACTCCAAGTCCTCATAAACTTCAGCCAGACTCCAGTAAAGGGAATGAAAGGAATTCTGCTCAGAAGCCAAGAAAGGTGCTCAGATATTCAGTGTCCCTGGTGTTTCTTGCGCCCCAGGATGTCTGCTTTATGTCATAAAAGCACTGCAGGCCTACAGGGGAACACAAAATGCCAGCAACAGACGGAGAGTGAGAGAGAGTGGGAGGGAGGTGGCAAGTCAAAGACTAGGGAGAGGAGAGGTGGCAGACATTGCAAACAACTCTAGTTCCATAATCTTTATCAAATGAAGGTGCACAGTGTAGAAATGAACAGAGAGGAAGCACTAACGGGGAAGAGTGTATGACAGAGCAAGAGATGATGCTGGGAACTGTAGCTGAAAGCCGATCGGCCTGGCTCACATGCACAGAGGCAGAGCAGCTCTTTCTGAGGAGTATTGATTGGAGGCTCGTTGCCTCCAGCCCCTGTCTGCCTTACTGTTTGAACGTTCTAGTATGCACTACAAACCCGAGACAAAAGATGTATAACCCCTCGCCTCTGCAACCGCATCTTTCATCTTTCTACTTACTTAGCCAAGATAAAACATGGAGAGTGAAAGCGGTGAGGTGTGTAATATTAACAGGTCAGCATAAATGGAAAAAGGGAGACGAGTTTAGGGGAGAGAGAGGAAAAATACCGCTCTATTACTCTTTCTCATCCACTGTGGGAGGAGACTGACAGTGGATCTGCCCGAGCCACCAGTCCCCTGACACCGTGTGTGTTGCAGCTGTCTGCTGAATGTCATTTCCTCATTAACAGACCATAACAGACCATAGATGGTCTGGTTTGTTTGTGTGTGTGTGTGTGTGTGTGTGTGTGTGTGTGTGTGTGTGCGAGCGCCCTGGTACAGCTATCTTTGTGAGATCCAAGTTTTAGTCATTTGAGTTTTAAACCATGGAAGGGAGGACATCTTTTGGAAAGTGAGGACATTTTGGTGAGCCCTCACTCTCTGAAGGGCCTTTAAAGGGCCTTTTGACAGTTAAGACTTGGTTTAAGGGTTAGGGTTAGAATTAAGTTAGGGTTAGGGTAAGGGGCTAGGAAATGCATTATGTCAATGAGTGTCATCACAAGAATAGCTGTGCAAACATGGGTGTGTGTGTATGCGTGCCCATTGCGTAGCAGTTTAAAACACAATACTTTTTTCCCTGTAAGACAAATAAATGTTTTTCTCACTGAAACAAAACATGTAACAGCAGCAGACAGTAAGTTCATCATTTGAGTGTGCACAGTTTGGTGTGACCACTTGCTCTGTCACACTTTATATTACACGTTTTTCTGAAAACAGTACTCATTTCACTTTCTCTTCTGAGGCCACTTCGTCTCCGTGTCCACCTCATTTCCTCACTCCTCAGCTCTCATTGCTTCTATTCACACTGAGGTCACTTCACTTCTGTGTTTCACCTCCCCTTCTCTCCCTCTAAAGACAATCCCATGGGCCATAGGAGCAGGAAACCGAAAGAGTGGAGATGTTCAGAAAGAGGCCTCCTCCAGGTCAGTACCTGACACCAAACACACAAACCACTTGTGCATTGTAGTGATGGTGGAGTTGGCAGCCAAGTTCAAAAAGAGAGTCTTGGGTTTTATCTGCTGTAAGCACTAAAACACATGAACATACAAGTATAAATGCACACAGGATGTATGGAAAATTGATTCTAATGTGGTGGTCCAAGCATGTCTTGAGGTTTTCAGGGACGCATTCATCTTTATTACAATAATTAGAGTGTGCTGAGCATTAGTGTGATTGCAGTCACATGTTCAATACAGTAGTAATATATAAGATGAAACAAATTACAATACATTGTAGACTTTAATAATAAATGACTTACTCTACCACACTAACTATATAGAGTAATTTTGTAGCACCATGTCCAGACAAACACTACAATCTCTGTCGATGGATGAGAAAAGACGGAATAAATATCATATAATTTATGAATATATATTAGTTTTTCATATTTTAAAGGCCCCACATGCTTTTAATGTGACATTCAAGATGTTAACAGTCTGATAATGAGTACTGAAATATAAGCTTTACATAAAAAAAGTCTCTGAGGACAACATATGCAGTTTGCTGACTTGTAAATCTTGATAATAGATAATCTTGATAATCTTATTTTTAATATCCATATCCAGTTTGGATCCATGATGTGTTTTATTGCCAAGCGCAAAAGGGACCAAAGTGGGGTAATGACAATACTTAAAGCAACATGTAGGAATTTGTTTCTGTGCAATTTTTGTGCCATTGCAACATTACAGGTATTTTTCCCCGTGTGTCAAACATCCAGCAAGAGCCACAGCACATGACATGTAACTTATCAGGCAGATACTTACTATTTTGTGTCAGTCTGCAGCCTTTTATTGAACGTAGCTGTCCCCAACAACTACAGGCCAGTCTGAGGAAACTCTTGTCAGTCCTCTTGTTCTTCACTGTCTCTTTTCTTCCATCAGTGTCCTCCTTACAGTATCCCCACCTCTGTCATGATGTTAGTAGAGGCTGTTGTGTCCAGTTACATTCCCCACTCACTCGGCTCTGGTTCTGGTGTACATTCTGGTGCTGGACCTCCATCTGCCAGTGAGCCGAACCTCCTCTGATAGCGGTGCTGCTCAGCTGCAACCACATAATGCAGCAGATAGCCTTTCAGGAACCTCCATCAATCACAGAGTTGAAGCAGAGCAGTTGTAGGACAACAGAGGGAAAACCAGAGGACATTGTCTCCATTGAATATTACTTGGTTTCAAAGCAGCAGGTTGCGGCTTGAAGCTACATAGTGCAGAAACAAGTTACAGGAGGGCCAAGCGGCCCAGAGAGCCCAGTCAACCTGTTACAACTGACTCTAACATTGCTATTTCAAGGTGAAAGAGAGACATATTTCTGCTTTAAGGTGCTGACGCAAGGTTGGAGGGCAAGGATGCACTGCAGGACAGTAAGGCGCCCAATAAACTGCATGTCGACATACAGGGCTACACTGTTCTGAAAAAATGCCTAACTGCTGTTATTTGGACTGATACTGCAATTGTGATATGATTCATGATACTAAAGGGGAACAATAATTTTACTATCATTATTCTCATTTTCATTGAAAGACATGATGGAAAACATGAACACGGGGTGAGTTTTGCA
>JAQFJA010000025.1:14361264-14371319 GCA_029874485.1 Naso brachycentron | reverse complement strand
GTCTTCTTGCCCTTTCATGTGCACGTTTTGCACCATGTGTGCAGAGGACGAACTATACTTTTCTAGAACACAGTGTACTGAGTAGAGTGGGCTATTGTGGGCTATATATGGCAAACAAATGACAATTAATGTTTAACTTTAAATGTTTGGAGTGGTCAACTGAATGGAAAATGCTTTTTTTTTTTCTCTAAAAAACATCCACCAGCCTTTTTAATAAGCCTATGTGTCTCCTGATATTCTGAACTGGTACAGGTCTGAAAAGTGCGTTCGGTTTTCCCAGGATTTAAAATACAGCTCTTTGCAATGTGGGCTAATTTGCTTAGCATGGTCATTTAAAGAATTAGGCTACCTTTAACCAAGCACTAGACTGTATACACATATGGCTGTTCCTGCTGCAGCAGCGACTGGCGCAACAGAATGATGTAGCAGTCTGTTACCACAGCATACACATCATCCTTATGGACCCACAGCTCAAACCTCCCAGCACACTCTTCACTCCTGAGCAGCCGTCCTCGCAGCCTGCATCCAGTAAGACACGGGGAGCACATGCGACAGCAGCGGTGTCACCATCATTGCATAATTTAGGTCAAACACAAACACGGACATCCGAAACAGTCGGTCAAGAACAGGATCTCTTACCGCGTTATGATGTGTCTCTCTGTCTCCCAGTCGCGTCCTGTTATCACGACCCACGGCAGCGCGTCTAACCGTATAAATAGGCAGACGCCGGTGGGAGGACCAATGCAACTGTCCGGAGTCTTGCATGAGATAATAAGCCAACCTCTCTTTCGTCATCTCGCGCGCACACACACACACACACACACATGTATATACACGCACACTTACCTCCGTGCGGTTAAATCCGCGCAGACCTGGTTTAATCAGGTCTCATCAGCCGGTAAATGTCGCCGGAGGGGGAGATCTTCTCAGTGTCTTAGTGTCAGAGTGTATGTGTGTGTGTGTGTGTGTGTGTGATGAAACCGGGTCTTGCGTTTGCTTTTGTCGTCACATGCGCATCCCTGCACCCCCCCCCAGGCGCGAGCGCGTCCACAGAGAAAGAAGAGAGCCGGAAGATCAGCTCAGCATCCTCCCAACGCCGCCGACACTCTGAGTGGGCTTAAAGTGGAGAGTTTTATTTTTAAGAAATGCAGAGCTCAAGTCTGAGTAATGCTCAGAGCAACTCAATACTGTCTATTGTTTCTGGCTGAATAGAAACAAACAGACTCAGTCCTGTACTGGCTGTCCATGTTTTTATGCTATAATTTAAAAGTTTTTCCCCTCTGTAAACCATCTGGTTATGAAGTGAAGTCGAATCATTTGAATTAATTAATCTTGAAATAACTATTCAGGTTGGAAAGCGTTTGGGCTAATCTTCTGAAGAGCTGTGTCAAACTAGAACTGAATGTGATTTTTAAAATTTTGCATTTATTTCAAAATGTCCGGCATGTTTTCCATACAAAAACTTAAGACCGTACAAGTTTAATCTTTTATCCAGTTGCAATTTGTTTCTTTTTGTTTGCATGTTTGGATGTGTGGAAGCTATGCCCCAATGTCTGTCCCTTGTGTCTGATCTATTGTAGCCCCTTGTCAAATGATTTAAGTTCATTTCATTAATATTTGTTTTATTTTATTTCGTTTACTTCAACTTATTTGAACTTGAATTTCAACGATTTTATTTTATGTTACAAAAATACATACCAGGGTTGTATAATTTCACTGCTGAAACTGCTCAGGAGCTGTGTTTCTATGTATGATTGTTGCTTGAATTGCACAGAATGAGTGTGTCACTGTTGTGTATTTCTGAAATAGATTAAAACCAAAAAAAGCCTTAGATTAGGCTGCAAACAAAGGAGAAGATAGCGTATCTGTATCAGCAGCATGTATTATGAGTCTGGACCACTGACAGTAAGGTCTAGACTGAAGCAGAGCCCCAGCGGCTGTCACTCAGCCACGCGGAGTCCCGCCTCTTTGACGCATGATCCAATGAGATGAGAGAAACCACCGCTTCCGGTTCTTCCTACAAACACACGTGAACTAGCTGCTAGCTCTGTAGCTAACTCACAGAGCGGCGGCGGTGGACGCCACTGAGGATGGTCCACTTCAGCAGAATCTGCTTCCGGAAGGTACGTACTGTAGCACACCCGGTTATAACGTTCATTCCACGGAAACAATTTTTCTAACAACTGTAAAGATGGCACTTACATGTAAGCTAACTGTTAGCTAGCTGTGTGAGAAACTCTTGCTAACCACATTCATTTCAAAACATCAACAGTTGGCAAACAGAGTGACATTCTTCTGGCAAACCAGCTTTGAATCTTAATAAAACACCGCTCCTGTGAATGAACTACTTAGGAACGAACTAACGTTAATGTTTGACATTAGTTGAAAAATACCAGTTTTAGGTGACACTATAAAATGCTTTGAAGACCCCGTTGATGTTGGCAGTAGTTTGACTCAAGGTCCACTTAACATTCTTCTGTTAAAATATCATTAACCTCGCTGACTTGTGTGCTTTCTTTAGCTGTCAAAGGTAACTGATCCTGTTCAGTTTCACCTTTATGTTCAAACACAAGTTTTTATTCAGGAGAACTGATATTAAAAATACAATTAAAACCAATTTAGCTTTTTAGAGATGAATATAAAACAATGTCATGAAATCCCTTTATTACATTGTCACATATCAGTAAAAATCAATAAAACCTTTTATAATGAAAACATTCGATCAGTTCAGGTTACCTGTTGGGGTCACACAAGCAGCTCCAGACCAAACTCATCTGTTTATAATCAGCAGCATTTTCCCTGATGTTACCGAGACACGTTTCAGCTCTGATAACCATTTTGTCTCCTCTGTGCCTCCTGCAGTATGGAAACTTTGTGGATAACCTCCGTCTGTACGTCCGTGGAGGCAGTGGCGGCATGGGTTTTCCTCGTCTTGGAGGACAGGGAGGAGATGGGGGAGATGTTTGGGTGGTGGCTTCCAAGAACTTGACCTTGAAAAGGATCAAGGACAAGTACCCACAGAAACGTTTTGTAGCTGAAACAGGAGCCAACAGCAGGTTTGTTCCTACAACTTCCTTCAACCTTTAGCTTATTTTATAAGTGCCAAGTCAGAAATCTGTTCATCAACTCATGACATCAGTAAATTATTTATGTGTGTCAAAGATCCTCAGACATGTTGATATAGATACCTGTAAGTTAAGGCTGCTGGAATTTGATTTATCGACAGTGTCCGAGCACTGAAAGGAGAGAAGGGGAAAGACAAGGAGATCATGGCTCCGGTTGGTATCACAGTCACCACTGATGATGGCAAAATAATCGGTAAGTTAAACATCTATTGTGCAATGTCGTCATAATGTGTCTGCGTCAACACAAACTCATACATACTAACATTGTGGAATATTAGTATTCAAACAGGAGTGGAATAGCTAACTGAAGTTGCAGTAAGAACTTAGCCTAACTTGTTTCACCATTCTTCCTCCAAGGTGACCTGAATACTGAGGGCGAACGTCTGCTGGTAGCAAAAGGAGGACACGGTGGCTCCTTATCCTCCGCATTCGAGCCCAGTAAGGGCAAAGCCAAACACATAAGGCTGGACCTCAAACTCATCGCCGACCTGGGCCTTGTTGGGTGAGAGCGGAAACACACATTGACATGTTTGTTCATTTCAGCTGAGACTCAAAAGTTTCTCGAAATATCTGGGGTGCCCTGGTAGCTCAGTTGGTAAAGTGGGCGCCCCCTGGACAGAGGCTGCGTCCTCGCTGCAGGGGCCACGGGTTAGATTCCACCCTGTGTCCCTTTGCTGCATGTCATTTCCTCTCTCTCTCTCTCCCTTATTTCCTGTCCAACTCTTCATCTGTCCTATCAAATACAGGCACAAAAAGTCCCCCCTGAAAATGTCTAAAAGTTTCTCTATAAATATCTGATTTTCTTGTCTTGATTCACCGTCAGGTTCCCAAATGCAGGAAAATCCTCTCTGCTGACAGCCTTGTCCAACGCCACACCTCAGATTGCCAGCTACGCTTGTGAGTTCGTTATACTACACTGTGATGGCAGATAATATAATTTATATATAATAATATATAATAATATATAATTTATATATAATAATATAATAATATATATCTAATATTGCATTTAAAAAATATATGTTAAGAGCCAAGGGAGGGGAGTAATGTTACCAGAATATTTTGTTTTTGTTTTTTTTTTAAGCAAATTTACCCTTTTGTTTTCTCTGATTATTAATCCCCATCCACTGGCTTGTGTTTTTTTTTTCATTTGTTTTCTCAGCTCTAATATGCTGTCTAATTATACACGTGTGCAAACTATTTTTTGTGTGTTCTTATTTGTGCATTTTTACTTTTGTTTGAGTTGAATTCATCTTTGAGTCGGTTTGCTGTGATATCTTTTTAAAACTTTTATTTCACAGTCACGACTGTGAAGCCGGAGATCGGCAAACTGATGTACAAAGATTACAAGCAGGTATGGGAAAGCATTTTATTGTGCTGTCATTCAGCTGCACATTGGATTGTTGTTGTTTTCGTGGTTTCTCTCATTGAGTTGTGGTGTTTCTGTAATTTTTCTTAAATTTCCTGGTAGATTTCTGTTGCTGATCTCCCAGGCCTGATTGAGGGAGCTCATATAAACAAAGGCATGGGTCATAAGTTCCTGAAACATGTGGAGAGGACTAGGCAGCTGCTGTTTGTGGTGTGTAGTCACAGTGACAGAAAGTACAGAGTGAATTTCTTGAGAATGACCAGCTGAAAATTAACTATGATGATGATGGAGTTTAATTTGTCTTGCTGCAGGTTGATGTTTGCGGTTTTCAGCTGGCAAGTAAAACACCGTTTAGGTCGGCCTTTGAGGCCATTCAGCTTCTTACTAAGGTGAGACTGATGACAACAGGAACAACTCAATTGTCTTTTTAACATTCTTCCCTCTGACCTAACCTTCTCCATCTGCTTTAAGGAACTGGAGTTGTACAAAGAGGAGCTGGTATCAAAGTCTGCTGTACTGGTAGTGAATAAAATGGACCTGCCTGACGCTGAGGACAAACTAGCAGAGCTGAAGGAGCAACTGCAAAACCCAGATGGTAAATTTGACAGTTTTTTTTTTCACTGTTTTAATCATAATTTTAATGTCAGATCATACTATGATGAAAATGAAACCATGTATTTAAGCACAGTTGACTGTTAAAGTGTGGTGCCAAATATTTAAGGTGCTCCCTTACAAGAAAAAAACGTAAATTAAATCCGCTGCTCTTTTCTAAATAGGTTTATCAACAAAGCACAGAGAGAGAGACTAGAACAAATCTTCGCCTAAATATTTAGTGGTTTATTAGTGACCTCCTTATAAGAAACAGGAACAGCTGTAGTGGAAAAAATGAATTAAAGTTGCTTTATGTTCTTTTCACTTAAAATGATCTAAATTCTACCTTTATATGTGAGGGTAATTTTGCATTTGCACATCATTTTGATGTTTGATACAATGGTGGAGTCGGAGGGCAGTTTGCCTTGTAGTAATTTAGATGAAAATAGGAAAACAAGTAACAGTTGAGATCAGTGGCAACAATAAAACATGACAGTGCAGTATTATGCATACAAAGAATCAAAGCAATTGATGTCAGCTGTGACTTGTTGACAGGACAATAGTTCATTCTGGGATTTTGTTGTGTCAGATCTTCAACATTCTGTTGGTTTTTCCTGCAGAGGTCTCTGATCTGTTGCCTGATGACATGATACCGAAGAACTACATGACCTTCAGACACGTGGTTCCCGTCTCTGCCGTCACTGGGTTTGGGATCGAACATTTGAAAAGTTGCATCCGAGATTCGCTTGATGAGGATGCAGAAGTAGAAACTAAAGCCGTCCATCAAGAAAGACTGCAGGCACTGAGGTACCAGACACACAAGCATGTGGTATAGACACGGACCACTTCACAAATACCAGTGGAGCTTGAATCGTACGAGGACAGATGAGACTCGTTGTCTGCCAAAAATCTTCAAAGCAGTTGAACTGTAATGGCAGAGAAACATCATCCATGGAGCAAATCTGACCAGCAAGTGGCTGAGGATGACTTAATCAATGGAGAAGGAGAAGTTTGTCAAGAAAACACAGAAGTTGAACCAGTTTAAGTGCTTGAAGAAGTTGCACCACACTGTTGAAATAGGTGCGTTTATGCCACCACTTCTTTTTTTGTTTTCTCTGATTGCTTGCAAAGATTTAATACTGTAAATTTTTTTGTTTCTGTTTTAGAGATAAACTGATCCAACTTTTCTCCCCACGTTATTATATTTATTGCCATCTTTACATAATATTGTAACATGTATTATTAACATAATATTTTGTTTTTAAATGTAACGTTTATCATCAAAATCGCTTGTGGAAGCTACTGATTTCCTGAAACTGAAAAAGAGACTGTATGCACTGTCACGTCTTGCTGATACATGTTCCACTGAATGAGGTCATCGTTGGGTCAGTGCATCTCACATGTGTTACAATAGTAAATCAATGCAGTATCATATAACATGAGACAAGATATTGTGGCAAAATTTGGATATGTGTGTTGTCTTTTCCTTGTTGAAAAGGCTTCACGGTAAAATTTTGTGATTTTCTGAACTTACCGGACTGTTCTCGCTGTTCTATCATTTACCTTTACACACTTACCCACATTACTGATGATTAAATATGAAAAAATGTCACTGGGTTTATATTTTGTGAAACCACCAATAGTCATCCTTACAACACTGTTTCAGTATCGAGGTAATTGGTCAAAAATATTGTGACATTTACTCTTTTCATCACCTTAGCCGCTCCCACCCCTCAGAATGCACAAGTCATCAGTCACAGCCTACATGATCAATAATTATTGCTATCGACTGATATGAAACTTCACTAACGTGATAGGTTTTTCAGCTGTATCGTAAAGGCCTAGTCACCACTTTGCGAAACACATTATTGTTTAAAGGAATACTAGGGCTCAGAACCACCTGTGAAACCGTCGGTAGACTCAGTTTCTTTGCAAATGAATGCACTCTGTTTGTTTATTTACATTTTACACAGCATTCACAACTTTTTTATAATCTGTTGTACATTAAAATGCAGTGATTTGAAAAATTTAGTCAATTTTCCAGCATTCTTGATGTGTTCCTTTTCCTTAATTGAGAGAAAAAACTCATTAGAAATGTCAGCATGGACACACGTGTTGATGAAAGTTTTATTTTATATTAAATATATTACAATACTGAATGATTAAGAGGGGAAAAAAAATATGGGGATTGATTTTTGCATCATCAGTCTGTACAGCATACAGGCAAAATTAAACAATAAAAAAGACAGCAATTGCAGTATTCAGATTTGAATTAGTACATGTGGGGTTTTCAGGGTTCCTGCAGCAGAGTGCTGATGTGTCTGGCAGGATGGGACTGCTTAGTTGAGAACTGGATGGTCGGTGTGCTCCAGTACACGAATACATTCAAGTCTCTGGACAGACGGAGACAGACATCTCATCTGTGGGGACGTTTTGCCAGAGATGTCCTGTTAGGATCTGTCAGTCCAACCGTGTGCGCGGGCGGCTGGAGCAGATATGTTCGGAAGATTGACAGCTGTACAATCACAGAAATCACTGGAGCATGCACAGTCCCATCCTGAGTGGAGAGTCCTCAGAATTTCCTGCTGTTGCACAGTATTAAGATGGTAAAAATATTACTCTGAGATAACACCCTCCACAACCTCGGGTAGCCCAGGAAAATGAGCAGACCACTAGACACTAACCAATATTTTTAAGAGGACCAGGGCAAAGACGAAAGCTCTGGTAGAAGGCAAATCATGAGCCCATACAGATCTCACTTACAACATTACGTGTGTCCAAAGTGACCTTTTACGTTACAGATTAGCACATGCCAGAGGAACCGACCGCTGCTGTTGGTCCCAGGACAAATGTGTCTCAAAAAAAACTCAACATGTCTCCATTCAAACTCATCAACACACATAATTACAATAATGCACTTAATTACTGTTTGAATCATTGCTGTACATGATGCTGAGAAAAAAAGTGAACATTACAAAGTTACTTAATAAAAAAGATACTATTAGCAATATTAGTCCAATATTGTGGAGATCATATTACCTATACAGTCCTAGTGCATACATGAATTACAAACGAGTGCCCACACTGGAACAAAAACAGCAAAATGACAAACAGCCTCAAGATGACGATTTCTACACAAGGTAGAGCGATGACTTGTGACTGTACAAAGAACTTGCTTGTGGGGGAGTGATTTGGGATCACTTTCTTAAAAATAATCCGCCTTAAACAGTTAAACTGGCATTGGTCAAAGCACAGAAACTCTATTCTCAATCATTTAGAAACCCTGAGACTTCCTGACATGGGTTGTCCTGACAAAGGGTGCAGTCGGACACACAAACCCTTTTAGACAACAGTGAAGAGGGTGAAGTCCTCCAGCAACATGCTTATTTTCCCATTACGTTCTCATTAACAGCCTACCAGAGAATTCGCTTGATTTGAAATAGAACTGTCATGCTGTCGGTCTTCACAAGCTCAAACAGCAAGCACTGTACAGCAGGGTTTATCATTTACAAGGCTAAATATCTCAGTCATCACAGCTAAATCCAAAATGCACATTTCAAATCACAGCTCCCACGCTCTTGCTCTGTTATCAAGCCAAATTTGCCTTAATGACGTCTCATTCTCACATATATCTAAGCGACTTCACCTCTCAAACATCCAGATGTGGGATAAGGGGAAAATAAATACTTATTAATATTATCAATGGGAAGTTTCCACACCAGTGAAAAGTTCAACTTCTATAACTACATCAAACACATTTGATTCATGTCACTCAGGAATGGCACAAAAAAACGATTGAAATTTTCCTAAATAATACTCATCTACAGCCACTTTAACAGCATTTTTAATGAGCCAAAATCCACATCTTTATCAATACTTTCTCGGTTGTGACTGGATGTCTGTTTTTTTCTCCCGCAGGTGAATGAAACCAGTGCCGAAATAATATAAAATCATTTTTACATTCTGCTGTAGCTAGAGAAAGCTATATAGGTCACAGTCACACAGGAGGAAAGCCAAAGGGAGGAAAAAAAAAAAAGAAGATGAAAAATAGAAACAGAGAAAAAATGAGTGCTGGGTCGTCTCTACACTTATCTACAGAAATCGACTTCTGTCTACAACACAACACAACAGGAAGAGGAGAGAAGAAACATCGCTCTCTTTCAAAATAAAAGCAGAAACATACTCTGTATTTTACTGTACATATTTACACAGGCACAAACAAACCGAGGGGAGGGAGAGCATGGTGGGGTCGGGTCCATATCGTGAGTTATGGGCTACAACTGGGGATACAATATGAGTTACCTATAATGGAGAGAAAGCGTCTAACTTACACAGGGTTTAAAATCACTGCCCCCTCGCATGCTTTCCTTTCAGATCAGACAACTGTTCTCATCTTTCCAGTAGGAGGAGGTTGCTGATAAACAGGGTTGTCTCATGCATACAGTGTTGGAGTTTCTACAGTGATTCACATGCGTCAAAATGATCCAACAAATCCAGCGATGCAGTAGTGTGATGCGATGACCCGATCCTGGCTCCTAACCACTTGCGGGCGACGGCGGCGTGAAGGGAGTATGATGAGAGCCGAGCTAAAGGTGTGCTGAGGTTTGAGGACAGGTGGGGGGAGGGTGGGAGCGTAGGGGTCTCCAGCCCCGCAGGTGAGGCCTGAGCAGACGGGAACAGCTCGGTCTTGAGCTCCAGCTGGCCTGGAGTGGATGTGGAGCTGGTTTCTGCGCCGGCAGTCCGCATCACCTTGTAGAGTTCCACTGAATGACGTGTCTGGCAGAATAGCCTCCCGTACACACTTACTCACACACACACCGTTTGCCTATTTCCACTCCAGTGGGGGGCTCTCTCTCTCTCTTTGATCGCTTAGAGTCAATTTTGTTTCATTTTTGTGTTTTTCATTCATAGAAAAGGAGAGACAAGTGTAGTTCCTTCAGGTCTTTCTCAGAGCGGCTAACACAGCTGTT
>JAQFJA010000025.1:14252587-14264388 GCA_029874485.1 Naso brachycentron | reverse complement strand
GGAGGCTGACACCGGCTGGAGTGTGAAAATATTGAAAAATGTAAGAGAATTCTAACAGTAACAAATAAAACAAACGACTCCGATTAGCTGAAAACGTTGACAGTTGACAGCACGATACGCTGTAACGTCACGGACCACATGGCGTCGCGGACTTCCGGTTGATAGATGCATTATTATTATTATTGATAAGCGTAAATCGAAAGCGTAGTTACATTGACATGCGATGAACATATTGTCTGGTTTTCTACCTCCAAGTATTGAAGGTTAGCGACTGTTAATCGTCGGGTTGTATATCAATGAACAGCGTTAAAATTTTTCACGAGTTTTCAGGAGCATTCCTTCTGACATGTTAGTTAACCAAAATTATTAGGCCCAAATTTCTCTTTCAACCAAGAAACCTCCATTTATCCAACTTACACGTAAACTCCACCCAACTGGCTAACACACTGGGAACTTATAACCCGACAAAGACATAATTCAAACGTTTTTTGCTAAATCGTAACGTTACAGCACAAAATGGCCATGTTCTTCTCCAAACAATAACGTTTGCCAGTGCGGTTGGCCGCGTACGAGCACAGGCAACAAAAACGAAAGCAAGCTAAGTATTTGAAAACTACTCACACTTCCCGCAGTCACAGTTTCAAGTCGTAGCCGTGTCCTTCTGCAATTATCCGATGTGTTTTGTTCGCAGCTTCTTTCACTCTTTGATCTTCTTTTTTTGTTGTTCTCACTTCCCGTAAAATTGTCCGTCACCGCCCCCAGGCTGCGGAATGCGTTCAGGCCGTATGCGGCGGGTGGTAGAGATAACAAACATACCCAGGTCGACGGCGTGGAAACATCCATCTCATTGGACAACTCATAATTTTATTTAAAAAAAACAGTCGGCCATGTAAAAATAGTACTGTGCATTAACTATGCATCACTATATCATAAAACGGAGGTTTGTATTGAACGCAGCTCTGCGGCTGATGTAAGACATCCATATTTGCTCGCTTTTTTTGTACTGTAGCTAACCTGAAAAAGTTAGTTTTGATACACTGAAGCTGTGAGTTCAGTATTCCCGACGTATCTTTTTACGACTTGGATGTTGGCGCGTTTATGGGCGTGAAGGCTTTTACAAGTGGGAGATGCGAAATTACGACAACTCTCTGGGGACGTGAATGCGGCATGATTAACCTGTCCGTTGGACTTTCAGATAGTCTGCTCATTTTGCGTCAGTAGAATCGGAATAGAAAGTGAAAAAAAAGACAGCATCCGTCACCATATAAGCAGGTGCCAGGGAGGAATCTATATGTTAGCTGCAAAAGGCTTTGCGAGGAGGAGGGGAAGGTGTGGGCCGCATGAACCAGCAGGTGTCAGAAGGCTACAGGTTGGCGAGACAACCTCCAGCCTGAGCAGCTACATGCCCTCTCTGCTAATGAACATCTACAGAAGAGCCAAGATATAAGTGTACCAAATTTAATCTGAGCTTTTGAAAAGTAATCAGGATTTATTTAAAACGATAGCAGTGATGTCTAGAGGTTTTTCATTTATTTGCTTAACATGAGGAAAAAACAGCCTTTAATTAATGTAGGATGCCACATTCATGTATGCAAACATGGTTGTCGATTTTTAAAGTAAACAGAGGCAGACATCAAACTCCATCTGTGTCCAAGTTTGGATTAGCTTCCAAAAATGTGGAATCCATTATTAGTTAGTGACACGGGTCTCCTGTGATGTAGAATGCCTCTTGGGTTTCTATCTCTGTCTGAAATTCGGATACAGAATTAGACTAATTATTGCTGAAACATGTTCATAAAGGTCAAACAGATTGTGTGACAGTCAACCAATAGCAAGGATTCGTATTGTAGTGAGATTAATCATACACATAATCATATGTTGCCCTTCTGCACGCAGAAAGTACATACAATAACTAAACATTAAAGGCAGTTTAGTCTTTTATTTGCTTGGAAGAATGTATGTATTATTTTCCTTTTGTTGCAGTTTTGTATTCTTTGTATTCACCTATGACCATCATGTGACTATTAATTACATCTAGCAAGTCAAAGGTTGTTAGCAAAACCGACTTCATGCAGAACACAGTAAATTTCCTTTTATTTCACTTATTAAACGTTTGCATTATCCTCAGTCATGCATTACAAAATGCAAGGTGAAACAGTTGATTGCCTTGCATTAGAGAACATTTAATGTCTAATGACATCAAATGTTGAAATATTACAAAACAAACAGTTCTCACACAATCCTTTATCAAACTGGTCAAGTATAAAAAGCGACATTAAAGAATTAAGAATCTAGTTGAGACAATAACATTAAATCTACAGAAAACAGAAAATGCAATGGACTTATTGCTTCTTTCTCACTCATATTTTGTTCTTCATACACAGTGTATTGCTCTGTTAAGCCAAGTTTGAACATCCATGATATGGCTTTGATCATTATGCAGCAGCACATGTAGATATGTCCTGTAGCAAGCTTCATACTAACACATGAAAACAAAAAGTGGAGGGTTTATAACTGTAAGGCTCCATAATAAATACATAAATAGTATAATTTAAAAAGGCACATTATGAAACATTTTGTCAAAATGAAAGATACACATTCAGCAATGTTTCTTCCCTTGAGGTGGACTTATTGTACTGAAGTGAAATTTAAAAGGGAAGAAACATGAGTGTTTTTACCAGCTTGAGCATTTTGTCTTATCGAGAAAATACTATCTTAAAAAGGGAACTAGTTGAAGGTGTCTAATCTATCCCACTCCAAACTGTTATATATATATAAAAAAAAAGAGGACAGAATAATCCTGACAAAACACTGATTTCTCTGTCAATGTCTGCATAGCTTTACCAAACAAAATACTGGTCCAAAACTATGAAATACTAAAAACTTCAGGCTGATGTATGTGTGTATGCATGAGTTTTGGATTGTTTTCAAAAAGGGGGGAAGAAATTTAATCATAAGACATGAATGCACTTGGGAATTTTATACAAATTCCACTGCAGTATATATACAAAATTCAGCAATGTTTGACATGAGGTCCAACGAGTCTGCTCTGAATAACATTAAATAATTTCCTGCTGAATAAATATTAAATATTTATATAGATGCAATAGTGACAAAATACTGATCTCATTGAATTAAATATACAGTAGTCCTTGTTTGTCTCCATATTTTCAGTGATTTTCTTCAGGATCTTTGGTAGAAGGACTGTTTAGTTAAAACCTGGGAATAACAACCATCATTCAGCCCCTACAGTCTTTCCACTCCTAACTTCGCCACTTCCCGGGAAGGGACCTCCGCCTGCTTTCCTCCTTTGCAGCAGTTTTCATGATTTTACTGCATGCGATCTGTCTGGAGCTGCTGAGGTTGATACTGGCTGAAGGCAGCGGCAGCGGCGGCGGCAGCTCCTGGAGTGGCAGCAGTGGCGAGAGGCTGCTGGACAGTGTACCCGTACCCTGCGGTAGTCATGTAGCTTGTTGGTGCTGGTGAGGCTGCGTACGGGTACTGCTCATATGCAGCAGCAGCGGCGGCAGCAGTGGCAGCAGCTGCAGAGTACTGAGCATAGGCTGCTCCAGTATAGTCAAGGTATGGGGAAGTGGCAGCAGCAGCTGTTGCTGTAGCAGCAGAAGGTTGTACATGCGGGATCACCACACTAGGTTGGACAAAGGCCTGAGGGTAGACATAGTGTGCAGGGACTCTGTAGGACACAAAGACACGCAGGGTCAAAGCAGAGCCACCGCCAGTTATGTTTCCAACGCTGAAACTAATTTCTGGAAACTGAAAAGCAGGCGCCACAAAAATTCGTCAATCCAGTCCTCAGAGCACAGCAAATCCATTCATTAACAACTGAAAAAAACCCCTACCTAGAAATGAAAAGTTAAGAAAGCAGCAAAACCACAAAGAAACACAAGCGCAGCTTTTAATTTCAAAAAGCACCTGAATCTGAAACACAGTAAGGCATTAAAAGAAGACACAGCCCAGCTCTGCACCCAGTGTTTCACTGAAAAGGGCATATGACAAAATGCGAGCTCATCGCACAACACAACAACATATCAGGAAAAGAAGTGGACGTTATTCTGTCCACACACTGTCACAACAACACCACACATACAGGCATGCCCACACATGTTAATGATTCCTGAAACACAAACAAATGGGGCAAAAAATAGGTTTTTATTCCTTTAAAATGGAGCAGCTAATGCATAAATGCAATCAGTCAACCATACAGTATCTTATGAGGTGGGTGACTGGTTGTACTAGGTTAAGACATTAACTAAACTATTTTAAAAAGGAAAGAATTGTGTAAAAGCAGGAAATTTTCATTGGAAGAGCGATACTCTATTTAAACCAAGTTATAAAAGGATAAATACAAGCTTAAGTATCTGGGTAAATTAGGCCCCACTTTAAACTTGTGTTAGAGTCACCCTCGGTAAATATATTGAGGAGCAGCTGTGAAACTGTTATATCTGTCCATAGACACGTGCCCCCCTCCCCCTCATACACCCCCTCACAAACATACACACACCAACTTGACTGACAAGGGAGGCTGGAAGCATGCTATTTTTGCTCCCCTTGTCATTTCCAAAGGACAAGCTGATCTTCTCTCCTTCAGTAACACATGGCAGGGCACTCGACTGTAATAGCCGCCTACGCCACTTTACTGTCTCAGTGACATTTCTGAATTGACTTCCTTATTATCAGACTGGAGGTGTCCTGGTTGATCAAGAAGTGTTGCCCTTGTTATAAAGTGGGATGCTAAATCCCAACAGGAGCTGACTGTTTTGTTTAATAGTCGCGTAATGGTCACATAAAAAATTCCCAGATTTTGTATCGAACATGACAAATCTAATTCCATGTATATTTCCAACTTGGCGAGACAAAAACCAACATGCTGGCATCCTCTCTGTGTGATATGACCTTGTTATGATATCAGCAGTTCAAGCGCAGAAAGGGCACAGCTGACTTAAGTCATCTCTGTTGAAAGAGACGGGTTGAACATTTTGTAGTCTGGTAAGTGGAGAGCTAAATAAAGGTGCTTTGTAAATCACCAGGACACATGGGTAATCCCCCAGCACACAACCAAAAGGCTTCACGGGCACATGGCTCGGCCCACCTGTTGTCCACAGCCGAGCGGCCCTGTCTGTGCCATACATTATTAACAGCACTGCTGAGTGACTCCCATTTTCCATCTGAATTTGAGAGGCCGTGGAGATCACGGCAGCCAACAGCTGCTGCCTAAGAGACTGGCTAAGATCTCTGTCTCCAGCCTATAGTGCAGTGAACATTTGAGTCAGTCTATAAATGTTTTAAAAAAAGAAAAAAAGACTGGCATTTTTGGTTTATCATAAAGCTAATTTTATATAGACAGTGATCCAGCTTTAATTAGAAGTCTTGACATTTTTATGTGACTTGCTACTTAAAACTGTAGCTTTGCTGATAAAGTACAAACATGGGGACGCTTAAATGTATTTTTCTGCAGTAATAATACTGTTTGTGTTTGTTTTAACTCTGTCTGCTTATTTAATTTTGCTGTAAAATGAAAGCTGCTGGAGTGATGAGAAAAACAACACAGAATTCTTTTTCTTCTTTGAAAAAAAAAAAAAATAGGATAAGTATCAAGTGCCTGTAGCAGTGAGCTACCGGTGAAAGCAATGGGTTAATAAATAAAAAGAAAAAACACAGCATCATGGGTAAGGAAGTAGAAGAACTCCCACATGCAGGCCAGTGTTTGTTTTGTTGCAGGGGATCGATTTTTTATTTTTTTTTTTTAAATCAACACACTGTGCGTGATCATCAGCCCCCTTTTGACAACAAAACAGGATCAACTTAATGTTAACGAGAAAGTCGGGGGTGGGGGGAATGAACCACAAGCTAAAGCACAAATCAATCAGTAAAAAAAAGTTTAAAAAAAGGGAAAATCATCAACACCCCATTACAGAGTTACAGCTCCCTATCAAAACTCACAAAGTCTGCACAAAAAAAACTCCTGCACCCCCCACCTCCCCCACTGCAAGTAGAAATGAGCACACAGTTAAGCTGAACACCACATCATACTGAAAACAAGGCACACACAAATCTATGTACTATGGAAAACTGGAAAAAAAGAACAGAAGACTTCCATGCATCTAGTCACCATTTCAGTTCGTTTGTGTATGTCAGAGTATACAGGTAACACTTTAGTGCTCTGCCCAATGCAGACTCAGCTATTCCTCAAACCATCATGTCCCTTCATCAGCTATTTTAACCGTTACCGACCCTGTCAGATCAGAGAGAGATAGACAACATGAAATCAAGTCCTGCAGTGGCTGGGGACAAACGCTCACTTCCGTCACAGTCAACGCCAAGCAGAGGAGCACACATCAACACTCACGTCCCCATTCAGGATTTCATGGGTTTAGGCAATGGGAGATGACATATTTTACAACAATAATAACATTATATAAGAGCAGAAAGATCAAAAGCAGATTCTGTGACAGAGATGTAAAATTCTGCAGGGTAACATACCCGTAAGGTCTTTGGATGAAGGCTGGATGAATCTGAGGAACGCCAAATGCAAACCCTAGAAGAAAAACAGACATTTGTTGTCACTTTACTCACTGTTAGATTTATGTTCAATCAAAAAGACTGAGAGTAGTGAAACGGTATGTGAGCGTGTGAATGCGTTTGGGCCGCTGTCTTTGTGAGCCACCTTGATGATCCAAGTCAAAGCTGTGGTCCAGTCCCTCACCTGGCTGTATGACCCTGGGCTTGGCCCCCAGGTAGGCCAGGTTCACATTGGCTTTCCTGCCGTCTATTATGGGGTTGGGGTCCTTGCAGGCCCGGTCTGCAGAGGCCCGGTCTGCCATGGTCACCTGAAAGAAGCAGCACATTTTCCATTGGCCTCATGGACTTAACTTGCAGTGCAGTTTGGTCACAGTGACCAATGAATTATTGATTTTTTGTTTTTAAGAGCTTTTGGTTCATCTTGGAGTAGGCCTACTTAAGTCATAGGCCTGTTTAACACAGAGTGAGCTATAGTATCCCAACGGCAACAGTAGACGCCATAAATAACCTATTTCTAACCAGGCTGTCTCACAAAACAGGAAACAGTGCAATCGACTCCTCTTTCAGCCGACACGGGACCAATCGACCATATCCCGACTGTGCACGTGTGCGAGCCACTTTAAAAAATGGCAACCCAAAACTGCTCCCTGCTTGTTACTTACAAATCCATAACCTCTGGACTTCCCCGTCTGCCGATCAGTAATGACAACAGCCTCCTCGATGTCTCCAAACACCTCGAAATATTTCCTGAGGCTCGAGTCGGTCGTGTGATAAGGCAAACCTCCCACAAAGATCTTGGTGAACGTGGTGTCTTTCTGTGCCGAGTGCATCATTTGTGGTTATGTATTAAAAGTGGTTTCCAGGAAGTTGTGAGGACAAAAGTACAGAAAGTAAAGAAACGCGTTCAGAGGAGTTGAGGGAGAGTCTGCGGCGCGGACAGGCAGCCCCCCGGTGATGTGACCGTGGATCTGAAGAAGGAGGAGGAGGAGGAGGACACCTGTTAGTTTGTTGCGGGAGATTTCCAGTTGTCAGTGTGTGACACAGATACTTAACTCCACCCAGATCCAGACCACCACACCGCGCTCAGGCTGCCTACTGACGCACAGCTGCTGCAACAGCGGCAGGAACAGGACGAGTGGACCTGAAAGAGAGAAGTTTCACTGAGGATCATGATCTGTTCAAGTCTATGTATGCGCCTCTGCTGTGGCAACTCATGTAGACAAAATTAAAGTATGCATGACTACCACAGCTGCTGCATGATTGTAGAAATACCAACTCATGTAATAATGTGGCCTCCTTGAAAATTAACCACGTGCCACAAGTTGTCATTTTAATCTTTAATATAATTTATTTATTCAGTGAAATGTGTTTTCTGTAAATATTGTACAACACAAACGTTCTAATGCTGTTTCAAATCCTTTTTTATGCCTAAAAAGGGCCAAATATAAAATTAACTGTAAAAATACTTAAATCAGCTTTTTATGATTTATTAGTTTTTTCCATGTTATCGTTTGATAAAACACAAATTTCCAGGAAAACACCACTGATAACAGCTCAGTGCCCTCGGTGAATGGTATCAAGTCGTACAATCTCTTAGTGGTTCAGTGATTTGCTGTAAGATGTTGCTCTATAGTTGTTTGATTTAAAAACTTTATAAAAACCCATGTGAAGAAGCTCCCAGCAGTAAATCATCGAATGAACCCCATGTGTAGTAACAGCGTATCTGTGGGCTCTGTGCTGCTGTGGGTCAAGTTGTTTCTGTCCTTTGCTCACACATGAAGTTTGGAAAAGTTTTGAAAACATACTCCAGTTGACCCCATTGTGGGCACTTTAATGAAGTCAGAGAAACTCAAATGTGATATGTTAGACGACTCCAGCATAATTTTAGGACAACTGGACAGAACCATGTATTTTAGCAGTGAACGCAAAACTACATTCACTGACTGGCACAATGTGATAGTGGGTAAAGATTTTAAACAGTTACATGCCTTCAATTTATGGTTATCAAAAACAGAGACAGCTGATTAAAAGTGCCTCCCCAATTTATAGGGCACAACATATTAAACTGTTTGTGTTGTTTACCTGTTTATCAGTCACAGGACAGGGAAAGTTCCAGAGGACCATAAATCTGCTGGTGTCGGGAGACATTTTTGCCCCATATTGAGAAGCCGGAAGGTGGAGCAAACAGCACTGCTGACATGACATCTGAGAGACACAGTGTGGAGTCACTCCACTCTGATGTTTATGTTGTGGACAGTGTCCGGCTCAGGCAACACACCCACATTTTATATAAAAACAACAAACTGTTATACTATTAGGTGGAATATTTTGGTGTAAAAATGCAGAATGGTTTTTCCAGAATACATGAGCACACAAATTTCAGTGACAGCAACACCTTCTGTTTCATTTTCTGCACATGCAGATATGGACTGATTCATTAAGGCAACAACCATTTTGTTTTAAATGTGCTCTGTAAGGTTATGGATATTAAGATGATGCCATGGATAAACCACAACAAAGGATAAGTTCTAAAAAAATAAATAAATAAAACAACTCTCATTCATGCTCCAGAACAATCACACCAAAGTTTAGGAGGACCAAATTTGATTTGGGTGGATTTAAAGGAAAAATTCATTTAAAATGAGGTAAAATTAATTAAAGAGTCATTCAACATATGGTGGAAACATGTTAGTCAGTGGGTCACTATCCCTACATGAGTGAATCATGGTAATTATTTTTTATAACAGATTTTGCTGTTAGGAAATTGTTAGACTTCATTTACTTGCATAGAATCATACGTTGTGAGGACTGTTTACAAAAAAATCCCTTATAAATAAAGCATTATCTTGTTTTGAAGCACCTCACTGTGTGTTTGCTCCACTATAATACTTTGCTGTAGTCCAAAAAAAAAAAAATCCCACATTATGGAAACAAATTTAGCTTGAAAAAAGAGTCGACACAGCACGCTGATTGTAAATGTTCTATTCTAGAACATTTTGTACCAATTAAAACAGTTTGAGATACATTATAAATACAATTCTGTACATTATAATATTGTAAATACTATGTTCAAATACATTTCTATTTACAACTCCTTATGAGGGAGAGCAGCTTTGTTCTCTTCTTTAAAGTAAGGTCTTGGGTTTCTTTCATTTACTTGACAATACAGCTTGGATTTGTAACTATTTCTAGTCAGTTACACAGTTCACCACTTTCATACAAATACAAGTTCATAGGACAACTTTTCTTTATAACTAAACTACTGTTGCACCGTCTTGTGTAGCCAGATACTGTCTATTACCCATTCGTCCGATCCTCCAGATGAAAAAAATGCATTATCGAGTACCTTTTAACATGTAGAGTTATATATATCAGTCAGGTAAGATATAAAATGCAGTTCAAAAGGTATTCTAGTCAGTCAGCAAGGCTGGATGGCATTCTGAATGCCTCTGGGCATCATAATATACATACACAGGTTTCAGGTTAACTCAGCGAACTTGTTATGGAGTTCACTGAGTAGTCTGGGGTCTATGTGCCTGCCTTAATGGAAACAGGGCGTTAAGGCGTCAGTATATCCAGGCCTTGGACAAAGCCTGGCTGCATTTCCTCCCCGAATTAAAGTGGAGCGACACGGTTTCTCAGTCACTTCAGTCAGAAAATATTTCTTCAGTCCAATATGGAAGACAGTCGGTGAACTCTCCAAGAATCCTTTCCAGTGCAAGCGTTCAAACAGCAACAGTCTCATGCTGGATGGGGATTATTTCCTCCACAGTGTTTACAGTACTTCAACAGGATAATTTAACATGTCATCTGCAGTCAGACACTGAAAGCAACTCAGGTTTTTGCAGATTAGTCCTCTGTTCAGGGTATGTGGCATTACTCCAAGAGATATGGCACTAAGCTTTACTTTACACAGATATATGTTTACCTCCACATACATTAGAAAAATAACATATTACTCGTAACAGCAGATATGGAACCGTAGTTCTTTGGTTACCCCTGACATATCATATTGATGTAAATATCAATCTTATTAACAGTAGTACATTCTTATTCTTCATCTAATCAATCCACTATAAGCCTCAGGGGAGGATGCATTGTCTTACAAAAATATCATATATAATGTTCAAAAAATCATTTAAGAAAATCTATGGGGGAATTAAATCCATGTGGACTCCCAGTTAAAAGTGAACAGTTTTCTATCAAAAATATCACCCTGTAGAAAACTCAGAAATGTGCATAGTGAATTTTCAGTGGACAGTAATTAGGATAAACCTTCATTAAATGCACAGGTCAGATAAGCTTTAGGAAACGTCTACAGAATAAATCAGCCCAGAGGCTTTGAGTGGACAAGTCAGTTTACCCACAGGCATGGGCCCTGAGGACCACCCTCAGGTCCCTGCTGGTTGGTCTTTGGGTCCTATCTGATCAGAGTCTGGGGTTCTATGTCCATGGAGGGCGGCCCTCTGGTGAGGCGAGATGGCTTCACAAACACACCGTGGCCTGGGGGGCAGCGGAAGTAGACTCGGCCCTGGACAGTCCCGTTGTGCTTACCTATAGGACAATCAATCATAATACTTTGTCACTTTGGGACCTTTAATACACAGGAGGAAAAACATTTTCCTATCAGTATTTAAAATTAAGTTGAAGCAACGCTGGATTTTTGAGGCCAAATTAATAAACAGGCAATTCAGGCAACTGCCCTGGTATCCCACAGCCTGAAGGTCCCTGAATGTATCATATCCAAGTGTGTCAGCTAGTTTGCTGACACACTTGAATTTGCAATAATGTAACAGCAAATTTCCAGTCTAATGATAACCACACAACAAACTGTGATGGTTAAATTTAAATGTATATTCCTTGTAAATATAACTTAGATTTTAATTTTATATCTTCTTTTAGTGCTACTTTTATATAGTATTTTATTTATTATAATTTATAATAATTTAACTATATGAATATTTGTTCTTACATTATCTGTGGGCAGCCTGGGAAAGGGCTAAAACTGAATTTCAATGAGCAATTGATGTGTAACAACAATTAAAAAAAAAAAAAAAAACCCAAAAAACCCCTTAAGTCTTGAATAGGGGTCCACGGCCTGAAGTGTGGGTTAATCTGGCCTTGCTGGTGCTGACATCTATACTTAATGGTTAAATTAGTCTAATAATATTTTAGATGATACTTTTTTTTTTTTAAGACTATATTTCTTAGATAGATAGCCTTTATTGTCCCATAGGGAAATTTGTTTTCACAGTCTGTCA
>JAQFJA010000025.1:14228805-14246584 GCA_029874485.1 Naso brachycentron | reverse complement strand
CCCCCCCCCGTGCTGTGATTTAATCTGGTCTTTCTTGTATTAACCTGTTTGTTGTAGATGTTGACAGCTATCCTCTTGCGCAGCACCAGCTCCATGGAGGCAGGGTGGCTGAGCTGCACTGTGGCTTTGATGATCAGGTAAATGCGTTCATTGGGAGAAGTGATGCGGTTGAGGTGCACGGAATCGTGGATGGATGAGTCCCAGGAGCACACTGCAGACACCTAGAGAATAAATGGAATTTTATTAATGTTGCTCCACAAGCGTTGATGGGGAGAAACACTGTGCTGGTCAGCTGAACTGCGCACACAGAGATGTGAGTTACTGTTAAGTAGGAGGACTGAAGCTTTGGGTCTGCAGCCTTCAGCTAATAAGCAGAGAAATCATCATCTTATGACGCTTAAGCATGATTTAGCAGAGTAAAAAGGCTAGTGATTTTTGTCGGGTTAGTGCTGCTACTCAACATCAAAGAAAAATCAAAACAACTTTTCTTGTAAACACCTGCTGCCATGAATGACTCAGCCCAATTACAAGACTGTGATAGTTCAATTATGCACATAATTGTAGGAATAAAATATGTAGCCCAAAAGTGCTCTCATCTGTGTCTGATTATATGAGAATAAAAACATTTAAGCAGTACAATCAGCAAAATTCATCAAAGAGTCTTTGTGCGACAGGTTACACCAAAACAGGATGCATATTCTTACAAAAATACATTATACAATGAGTAGATGAAGAAGCAACAGAAAACTAAAACTTCACATTTACACAAAACCTCTCTCAGCTTTATTAGCCACAAGGATCATATAGTATTCATATGATGAACAACACTGAACCTACACCCACATTTGTACTTGTCTGTTTCCCACAGATCTCCCTTTGGCCACAGGAGGGCAGAAAAATCAAACACTCTGCTCACCTCCTCATCACTGTGCCTGATGATCGGCAGATAGAAGAACTGGCTTCCATGCTCCTTGGGGAGGATGGAGTTAACACCTGCAGCATGTGGGCCGGTCAGCTGCTCATTTACTGTCAGATTATCCGCTGGTGGTGTGAAAGACAGTTAGTGTTCACACAGGCTGAAAGAGAGCTCTGAAATATTAGTTATGAAAAGGATGAATCCGCCTCACCATTTAAATCCAGGAAGAGCACGGGGATGTGAGCTTCCATTCCTGCAGGTGGAGTCCTATAAAGAGTTGAATATGTGATTACTGGTGAAAAATGCAAAGAGCTGCATGTGGAGTAAATCTAAATCTGACATGTTTGTGTTTTGTTTTTGTTTTTTTTACCAGTCTGCAGGAGCTCCAGGAATGCCGCTGCTAGGCGCAGGTACCAGCACTGCGTTTCTCTCTTCAGTCAGGCCGACCCACTGCTCCACGAGCCGAGCCTCACGCTCAATGTCCTCCTCTGACTTCTCTGGATACATAAATGAGAGGTTTCATTACAACGTCAAGATAAAAATACAAATAACTCATAGCGACCATTCTGCAGGTCCTCCTGCATATGATAATTGTAACACAGAGCCTGGGACTCACCTTGTTTGTTGATAATTTTCTTGATTTGTTCATCAAGGTACTCCCGACGTTTAATCAAGGCCTCTGACCAGCGCTCTCGAACACAGTTGAGATCTTCCTCCTGGAATCAGAGACCAGAGTCACTGCCAGCTGGCTCACTGAGGCAGAGAATCGGCTGCAGGGCACAGTGTGGTGCTAACACTGCAAGGTAAGGATGCACAGGACTGATCTGTCTGAGGGAGGACCATAACTGCTCCTTAATACGCCCTTTTCTAATAAATTATCCAAGCCAAGCGAAACCTAATCCTGATGTTCCCATCTCCAAGGAGTTAAAAGTCAAAGCCTTCAGGTCACATTTTTTGTCTGCAAAACGGTTATGCTTAAATTCTCCCAACACACACTTGCATAAAACCTCCCTAAAGTCCCTTTGCAATGTAAACACATGCATTCACACATACACACTGCATGCACACACTAACATGTCCTCACATGCAGCCACAGCCGCCACCCAAAGTCCTACCTGAATGAACAGCAGATCCCTCTGTGAGGCCTCCACAGAGAGCTGCTTCCTCTTTGCAAAGTCCACAGTAACCAACAGACCTCAGAGCCAAACATAGAATGCTTCTGACTTTCACCATGCAAAATACTGTAATCATGCAGCCATGCAATGCCCATGTGATCAGGTTAGGCTTATTATTCCTGCAGTTCTTCAGTAGTGACAAGCAAACAGTAGCATTAGTGTGCAACCTGAGGGGAAAGGCAAGAGGGAGCAGGACAAGATCCCTGGCAGACAGACTGCAAGTCAGGAGCTCAGCCATGGGTGGGACTGTATTTTGCACAGAGGGCTGCCAAAGAGTGGTTGGTGCGACTGATAATTACAGCATCAGAACTCATCCGCATGTGCAGCTGCTGTTTAATAAAGCACTCGTTTAGCTAGCAGAGGCACAGCCCTCTGCCTCCTGCCTCACATGCCCTCAGCAACAGGCCGAGTCGCAAACACACGGTCAGTGGGGGTTTCCTTCATGCTGCAGAGTGAACTACAGGTGGAGCAGCAGCAGGAGGAGACTGAGAGGGTACCTGATAACTATCCACATCGTCCTCCACCTCTCTCTGGCAGGAGAGAACACATGCAGTCAAACGTAGGGAACCAAAAAGGAGTTGATTGAACAGCTCATGGATGATTCACTTAAGAATATTTGCGTCCATGTTTGTATGCTTTTGAGCAATGAATCCCTTAAAAAAATAACCAGCCCCAGAATTTACTCTTTTTATTCTGAATGTAGGCAAAACAAAACAAAACAAAACAAAAAAAAAAACAGAAAAAGGATTTCAGGACAATCTAAGTTCATCAAATCGTCACTTCTTTTCTTCAACGGGGCATATCAGTGCATGTTAACAGAACAAACAGGGCACGGATGAGTTTGTACATTCCCTGGCCTTCTTTAGACTCCCTGCCAGCCATCCAGATGAACCAGTCACGGCACGAAAACCAGAGATGAACTGAGCATAGTTTGGCTGACTCAGCATAATATTGCATATAGCTTTCAAGCAGTTTCATACAAATCATCATCCTATTTTTTTTTTTTTTTACTGTAAAAATGTGTATTAGCGTTCACAAACCTGGTAGCTGTCAAGAGGTCTCTGCAGCTTGGTGGAGCGAGCAGACACACAGCCGATGGAGACAGACAGCACAGCCTCCACCAGCAGAGGCAGAGTGCCTGAGTTCTGGACCGGCTTCACACACACCTGCAGCCGCCTGGAATGACCCTGTTTGGACAAACCCATGATTCAATATCAGAGTGCTGCTTCCAGCGCTGCACTCTCAAAGCACTTCATCTGTAAGGCTGTTTAGAGTTACGTTATTAGATGTTAGGTGTTTGATGCAAGGTGGCCAGTCTGACCTGAAGGAAAACTGGCTCATAGTTTGTCTCTGACCTGTCGGAGTTGGAAGACTCCTCCTGTGCTGATGTCTTTTCCAGGATGCAGCTCCACAGATGAGTACTCTCCCTGCTCGTTCAGCTCCTGGATGGAGGTCCACAGCTCGATCCTGCGAGACACCTCATTCCACCTAAACAGCCAAGATTAGTGAGGTGTGAATTGTCTTTGTCTGTGTGTGTCTGTATGTCCAATATTCCATATGCACCATGTGATTCATGTACCTGTCTCGAAGCGTTTGGGTCTTGGCCTCCAGTGCGTCTAACTCCCAGAGTGAACGTCCGTTCCCAGCACAGCGGTGACCCCACACTTCTATGGCCAACGCTCCATCTGATATGAACTCCAAAAACTCATCCGTCACATGCACAACATAGTCCTGCGCGAACACAAGAGGGTTGCAGCAGAGTTGAAAGTAAAAGTGCTGAACTAAAGTTACAGCAGTTTAGATTTACAGCATCAAGTGGAAGCAACCAGCAGCTCCCTTTCACTTGCCTTGCAGTGATCAAACTGGACAGTAAACTGGGCATCTGGGCTTCGAGGGGAAGGTCTGTCTGGGCTGACCATGGGAGGAGCCACAGCGGGCTCGCCGTGCTCCCAGAAGGTGTACTGGCAGAAGACAAAGTTGGACAGGTTGAGCGGAAGACCTGTAGCCTCTCTGATCCGCACCTGCAGCAAAAGAGACAAGCCGACAGGATGAAGCTGAGTTCCTTAAGTGCCATGACAGTCATCATTTCAAAAGCATCTTCCTGGTAAAAACTTTTGTGCATTTGCAGACAAAATAAAGTGTTTACCCTGCAGGTGAGCCTTTTGGCCATGTGGACAATCTCCCCGTTGGTGTCCATCACCTCATAGCAGCTGCTCTCACTGGAGTTCTCTGATGAGTCATCTCCCCCTGACAGGCGCTCTGGTACGGCTCCACTGACTCGCATCAGCTCAATGTGCAACCTGCCGGCTACCTGCACACACAGGAGACATCATCTCTTCCATTCAAACACATAAGTCCCCAAATGTCCTTGACAGTGTGCTGTCTCTACCTTTGCTAGTTCAAGCTACTTAAAAATGGACTGTCCATTTTTTTGTACTTTATCTGTATTATTAAAACTTTTGGTGATAATTTTAAAGTAGCATGAGGGGTGACTGATAAGTTTGTGGCCTGAGGTAGAAGCAGTTAAGTTATACAGCTCTTGTTACATGCATCTGCAGCTCAAACCTTTGAGTTATTATGCAGAGAGTTTAAAGTTGAAACATAGCAGTGTCTGAGAAAAGGGACAGCATTGCCTTTGTGGAGTCATCACCTCATCACCTCTACCTCACTCAAAGAGGTCCACAAGGACGTCTTGGCAACACCAGGGGAGGGGAGCCCTTCTTTCAGTTTGGTGCAGAAGTGAGGTGCTAATTTCAAACATGGCAGAGAGAGACGACTACACCAAAGCTGATGTTGTCCATTTTCTGATGATATGGCCTCGCATCATTAGTTACCCGAAACAGAAATTCCACAGAAGTTAAAAAAGATTTCAAACTATCTACATAATCACTCAAAGAATTTAACTACACATGCATGAAATGAGAGCTGGATAGCTCATCTCCTTATCCTATCAATCATTCCTCATACATCATTCCTTTTCTCACATTTAAATACATATGCACATCATCCTTTCATATGGACCTGATGTATTAAGAATAATGGAAAGCTGCACCATGAATAATTTATGTGTATTAATCCGTGTGTGATGGTGTCCCCTTACCTCTCCCTGTTGGCTGATGATGGGCACAGCATACTGAAGTTTGACATCATGAAAAAGGCACTCCAGAAAAATGTTGGCCACTCCTATCAGGTTGTGGTTCTCTTGTGCCTCATAGAACGGGTCACAGCAATGACTGTTTGCCTTGTTACACTGAAAAAACAGAGGAACACCTGAATATAACAGTTCTTCTTTTTTTCCTCTCCTGGTTCTGGTGCTCTGTCTTACCGTCTCCTCTGTGCCTTCCCTCCAGTCCCTGTAGTGGTCTCTCATATCCACCAGTTTGTTTTCCAGCTTCTCAATGGTCCACACCTGAGTCCCCTTCCCTTTTCTCCGCACCTGAATGGCCGGCTCGCTCACTATCGTTCCACGCTGCATAACAACATGTTGACAGATTTTAATTTGAATTTCTGATAGCTTTTTACACCTTGCAACATCAATTCTAAATGCTCAAATAGACAAGTATAAAATTGGTAATTGACTGATGTAGCGATGATGTGTGATTACTGGAGGTTCAGAGGTCTGACCTTGCGGTTGGCGCTGAGGTTGGCTGCGGGAATCTGAAGGGTGACCTGATAGTCAGTCTGTTTGTTCATCTCCTCTGCCAAAAAGTTGGCTTCTCGCACCAAAGTGTTCGCTTTCACGACCTGCTCCCTGAGACGAGAAAGGCTCTGACGGAAAAGCTCATCCCTGACACACACACACACACACACACACAGAGGACAGAACAGGCATCATTCATTCATGCAGAGTAAGACCTGTCAGCTGTTATTTACTCTCAGTTTGGACTTCAATTAGTTCTGCATCCACATTCAAACTATTAAACAGATTTACACAATCATGAGCTCACTGCTACAGCGATGCAGCAGGACCTTGGTTCAGCACAGTACATGCTGCATGCTGTCAACATTTGTAGCATTGTTCAATGCTTTTGACATGTATAAAGTACCTTTTGACACAATTCTGCACTGTTTGAATGTCACAGTGTAACAAAATGCTGATAGGGAACCAGTGCAAACCAGTTTGAAATGATACCAAAATGAATGAATCTTCTTAGGATTATTACAAGGAGATGACAGGTCATTTTTTTTTCCAGATGCCTGTTCTCTGTCTAGATCTGGGCTGTCGTCGAATAGTTTGTTTTTTTTTCAGTTTGTTTGTTTGTTTTTTTGCTTAAGAAGTTTCCTAACTGAGCTAAATGACCCGAAAGTATCTCCGCCATGATAAGAGCTTGTGAAATTCTCTAAATGTTAAGGAAAGGTGCTTTACATCTTCCTTTTTGTGCTTTCTTTTTCAGCATAGGATACACTGGACCTTCACAAAGGGAAAGGAGAGAATGACGTACCAGCATTCCTTGAGGCATCAACATTTCAAGTGACACAATTCAATATCATCGCATCGTGTACGGCAGTTGGTTTCTCTTAGCAAGTTCTTATGAATTCTCTTTCACATCTTTACTTGACCTTATGAGTTTCCATCAAGGTCCAGGGAAAGTGCATCATTTTTTAACATTTTTATCTGCAGTCCAGGTTTAAACTTTCCATAATGTAGCATCTTTGAAGTGAGGAGGAACTGCCTCAATGACTGACTTAGACCAAGTCAGAGTCAGCGTCCAACAAAATCTCTGTGAGGCATTCCAAACGCTGAACTGACTCCATGCTTTAAAAAACTATTTTAAAAAATATTTTGGGGACATATTTGTCTCCATAAGTAAATTTAACTAGGTATACCTAATAAAATAAATGTTGTGAATATCTTATTTAAAGGTTAAAGAAATTTACTTCAATTATAGATCAATGACAGCGTGAGAGCACTTACCGCTCCTCTGTCCACAGTCGCAGCTTGCCGTGTGGTGTGTGTGTCGGAAACGTAAGGCGTTCGCTGCTAGTGCGGTGGTGTTGCGATGTTTTCTCAGGTGACAGCTGTTGCCGTAGTGACTCAAGCTCTCGCTCATACATCATCCTTTGCTCTTCCAGTGCTGTGCGCTTCTCCTCCAGGTACTGCTTCTCCAGCACTTGGACCACATTCTGCATTGGGTCTACGCACATGACCAACAACACGTTTAACAATCTAACACAAGTCTTTGTTATGACTGACAGCAGCAGCACACACACACACACACACACACACACACACACACAACTGCTGCATATTATGTCCTTCAGGTACAAAAAAGAGAATAACATCTCTTGCTGTGCGCATTATGAGCTGACCTTTGTTTCATGCACCATGCTGTTAGCCTTATCGAAGGTGTGACAATATCTTAAGACATACTTGCAATTAAAAAAATTAGAAAAAAGATGGTTTATTTGGTCAGAGTAGCCAGAACAAGCTGAAAGTTCAGAAAGTGAAACACACACTGTTTACAGCTGTGGAAGCTAAAAACCCTAAAGAATCATTTCGATTGCACAAGGCAGATTATTCCAATCATACCATTGTTCCCCAGAGTCTTCATTATGACCTCCATCTGGGCAAACTCGTAGCTGTAGTCCTGCTCAGAAGAGGCCTCACTGGCGGTCTCCACATCCGCCTCCACAAAGCTCTCCCTGGGAGAAGCTCTCTCTAGCTCCTTTAAACGGTCCCGCCGCTTTCGTTTAGGCAGATTAATCCTGCAGAGCAACAAGATGCAATCAGTGACTTTTTCATTTCATGACACACTTGCATGGGGCCACACTCTGACAAGTCTTGTACCTGAAGAAGTGATTGTTGCCCCATAAGATTCGATCTCCGTGCCACAGGTGCACCAAGGAATCAATCATTGTTCCGTTCACACAGGTCCTGCAGAAAGCAGAGATTTTAAATTCTAATATTTAGGATGTCAGATGGCTTTGTAATCTTCATCTTTAAACAAGGAAAACTAATTGAGAGGGAGCAGTCTCTTTGTAGTGGGAGGGTGAATGGCTCTGATATCAAAGTGAGAGGCTCAGATCATGGATTCCTGCACAGTGAGGTCATGTGAAACACTGAGGTCCAGTCATGCATGAAGCAGAGAGACAACAGAGACACACAGATATGGAGAGATTATGTTGGAGGTCGTTGTATTGCAGCTCACCTGGCGTTCCCTATGGGCATCAGGGTGACATCACCATCTGGGCAGAGCTCCAGGACGCAGTGCTCTGGCTGTATCCCGATTCCAAACAGCTGGATGTCCTGAGACGTGTCGGCGCCCACACGCGTGTGCTCCTACAAGCAGGTGGAAGACAGATTAAGGAAACAACACAAAAACAGATCTGAAAATAATTACACTGAACATCTTGTTCCAAAATTTCAGGTCGTGACCTTTAGAGCTGCAAGCTGTTTGTAAAACTAACTAGCACAAGTGGATTGTCGCTTGCAAAAAGTTAAACTCAGCAACTAACGAATTACCAAAGAATTTGAGAGCAAAAGCAAAGCAAAACCCGGCCCAAATGAAAAAAACTTGTGTCTCCCATTGTGTGAGTGGGCGTCATTAAACAAACATCCCAGCTTCTAGAGGATGTCCTACCCTGCAGCGAACTAACCCACTTCACTCATTCCACACTGATATGCCAGGCCAGTCTGCAGGGCCCACACAAAGGCCTGTTGTTCTGTGCGCTGCACAGGCTGCTTCCTCACATGCCTCTGCACTTACAGGTCCAGCTAACTGGCTTGTCGTCCACTTTAGTTCTTTGCAACGTCCACACCAGACTTCTCTCTGCTCTCACTGAGTCATCTGGATCACTGCGACCTGTGTGTGGTGTTTCAGGGCCTCGACAGTAAATATTACAGCCATATTACAGCTGTGGTATGTAGGGGGCCAAGGTAGTCATTAAAGAGACAGTCCACCTCAAAACTGAAAAATGGCAGGTGTTGTGCAGTGAAAAGAAGAAAAGTTCCTCCATGAAAGTGCACAAAACAACGTCTGTGGATTATCTTGAATAACAGGGTTGTGATTTGTGGAAAGAAATTTTGCTGTTGAGGTTTTCAAATGTTTTTCTTTTAGCGTTTTGGGCACCAATGAGAGGCATAAAGTTCCATTATCTTTGAAAAAAGGCGAATAGCTCTACTGCCTGTATCTCCAAAACTCAGCTACTCACACAAAAACAATTTAGATAAATAAAGCAGGTAAAGGAAACTATATGAATTTTTGATTTTAGAGTGAACTGTCCCTTTATTGATACACTGTAACATCAGGGAGTGAGTGACTATGTGACTAACCTGTTTTGTTTTTTTTTTACAACTAATCCCTCAAAAACAGACAGTAATTCAAATTGTCTACAGTTCAAACTTTATGAGGTGTTTTGGATTTCTGACTTTTACAGCCACTGTAGACGAAAAGCTCCAGCATTTGCCACAAACAACATGGCAACATGTCAAGACCTAAAAAGTTGCAGACGCGCACATCCATAACAATGTTGAAGATGGTGCTGGAACCAAAAGCACCAAATGAAACAGAGGAAGGTCTGCACACTACAGCTCCCTTTTCAGATACTCACAGAAGTATCTCAATAAAACTACACTACACCAAGAGTGAGTATGTGAGTTTCTCAATAAAAACCTGAAAAGGGAGCTGAAGTGTGCGGACCTTCCTCTGTGTCATGTTTGTACTTTTGTCAAGATCACGTCAAAATCCTCCATCCATTCATGGATTTAGTTGCTCGACGACTAACAAGAAGTCGAAGCAGACTAAAGCTAAATCATATTAAAAGACCCTCTGAGGAACTGTCATTTTGTGTTGATTGTACCACCACGTATGGAAAAAAGCAGCACTGCTTACTGACATACAGATCTTGTCTGGTGCGAGAGTTTTATTTTGGAAGACAGTGAAAGAAAAACACCACTTATTTGCACAATACCAGTTCTGGCACAATCACAAAATACTGAAATTATCTTAAGAAAAATATCCTCCTGTTTCAAACCATAAATAGTAAAAAAGACAAGAGCGGATCAATCGTGCTCGTAAACAACAAGTCGTCTCTTCTGGTCTGTGTGCCGTAAAGCATTTCATAGTGTTTCCTCTGACTGAGCGGACCAGGCAAAGACATTGTACAAGACAGGATAGTAATCTCCAATCTCCTCACCGATGGTCTCATTTGCTGATGTAAGAAAGATGTGAGGCATCGGGATTAAATTTAGACTCCTTGATAACCAGTTAAAAGTTCTGCATAGGGGCTTTAAAATCTTTCTAAAGATTTTAAAGATTTTAAGCCCCTATCGCTGCTAAATTTTATTCAGCAATGATATGATTTACAGAGGCAGCAGGAGTTTAAGTATCTGCTAACAGTTATCTTGCCAGTGTAGCGTTATCACTTTGTAAAAACTGTATTACCTTCAGGTAGTAGACCAGCAGCTCATTTAGGGCAGGATCAGCATTAAGATTGACCAGGAAACACTTGTCTTCACCCACTTTAATCCCTGATGTCTCCAGAGAGATGCCCATGCTCTCCAGCTGCCTCTGACGTTCCTGTAAACATAAATAGTAACAGTGACTATACATATAAATATGGTGAAATGCAATTAAATATTATGGAGTGTGTTACGACTGATGTGCATACAGTGGCAATCTCCTCCGTCTTCCTCAGTTTCTCCTCCCAGGAGACAGTCATCTCCTGAATGAGCTTCTCAGACTCATGCAGTTTCTCCTTCAGCTCAGGAGCCTTCATGGACTGATGGGAACAGTGGATAAAAACAATCAGCTGAATCATGTGAGCGACAACGAACCAAGCATTGATTTGTTCATAATTTGTGGGCCTCCTCATTCCACCCGATCCCTCCCCTCACCTCGGCCTGAGAGAGCTGAACTTTGAGCTTCTCCACCTCCTCCCTGAGCTCTCTGATGATCCGAGCGTTGGGGTCTTCATTCACCACAGCATGGTTCACGATCCTCTTGGCTCTGTCGGCGTAACGTAGCGTGGACAGAGTCTCCTCGTAGTTATCGGCTGCTGGACTCACTGTGGCTATCATGGCTGTCTTGCTGTTGCCACCAAGATTGTCCTGAGGACATAAAAACATGTTGCAGGAAAGCAATAGCGCAAAACTTTCCTTTCAATCTGCATGCAGGTTGTAAATGTTGCAACAATAAAGGACAATTTCTGCTCATTCTTTAGTCAAATTTAAGCACAGTTAGAACATTCAAATATCATTTTAACAAACAAAACAAAAGGCTGTTATTGGAATGGAAATTGGAATAAACTGTGGTTCAAACCTTCAGTAGCCAGGTGAGGACTGAGTCTCTGTATGGAACAAACTTGGCCTTCCCTTTTCCTGCAGACTGATCAGCCAGTGCAGAAATCACACAGCCTAAAGTGGTGAGAGACCTGCAACCACACACACACAAATCCATTTGAGCCCATCTGTGTTAATCTGGCAAAAGATTAATCACATGCTTTTCAAATTAAAACATATACACACTTGTTAATATTGCTGCCCTCTTTGAGTCGCTCTCCAGCAGCTCCAGTCTTGGACACTCGCTCACTTCCTGCCAGGTCAACCAGACTCATCTTGCTCACTTTCTCCCCTGAATTCTGTTTACCGTCACAACACGAGCAAACAGTCACTCAGACAATACATTAAAAGGATAAACATTAAGGTGTTATGGTCAATTCAAGACGAAATTAAATGTCTGAAAAGCAAAAAAAAAAAAGACTGACCCCAGACTGTAGATCGTAAAGTGTCTGTGTGACGATGATACTGAAGACGGCATGTGATCGACTGCTCTCCTCATTCATGTTGGTGGCTGCAACTGTGCGAGATTTGTTCCCCTCTGACATCAACACCTCAATGTCCTTAAAAGACAGAGAGAGGAGAAGTTTGAATGAGAAGACACATTCTGGGCACATTTATTGCTTAAACAAAACTTGAACACAGGTCACTGCAATAACAGTAAAGTCATGTGATTCAGCTGGGTCAGAGCAGGCTGTGGGCAAAGCACTGGAGAGCAGAGCACAGAGGAACAGGGTGGAGATGTTTGAACTTAATTAAGGAAGGCCCTGCCAAGGCTTGGCATACAAACTACACAAATATCCCATGACTACATCCCTACACCAGGAAAATGCGTCATTACAGTTACAGCGCTTGTGAGAACTTGAAAGCTAATGCTTCTTAGGAATGTAAATCAGTGGCTTAACAATGGAAGATGTAATATAAAGGCATTTCGGCTGCATGCTATAAATCATGTTTGTGCGTGTGTGTGTGTGCGTGTATGAAATATGAGGCCTTTAGTCAGTGACACAGGGTGGTCATTGCATGATAACAGCGGGGGGGAGACACACCTCAAAGCTGGTCACCGCCAACTGAGACAGACCGTCCACGTACGGACCCAGAACTTTGTGCTCCCGAACTTTCAGGGACTGTCGACTCCTGCAAAATCACAGAAAGCAACACGATCAAAAAAAGAAAGAAAAGAGAAAAAGGGAGGAATGCTTACTTTTTACAATAAAGGACACATGTGCAAATAGAAAAAATGAAGGTTTTTGCCCTTCATAGCCCTTTATATTTCACACTTTTAAGCACTTTTTATTGCCAGCTGAACAAATTCTCTGGAGAACATCTCTGACTTCAAGTGCTTGTTCATAATAAATAAAAACTCTGAGAAGCTCATGTGACTCATCCTCTTGGAATATAACTTCAAATTCAATTCTCAGAAATTAGAAACAGCCTCCTGTTGCTGTTTGGTATCAGTGCAACATTAGAATAACTTAAATTCTTCATAAATATCTCAAAAAGCATGTTTCATTTGTTACTTTTTCTATATTATAGTTGATCTTAATAGAACTGAGCGGCTTGCATGCATTTTTAAAACAATTACACCGACATGCATGATGTGCAAAAAAAGATTGATGCAAAGTTGTCAAATGAAAACAAAACATTCTCTTAAAAATGTCTGAATTTCCTAACAAATCTTGCTAAAAGATAAACAAAAAATGATGCATTCTGATTCTACAGTACTTTGGTTCCAACAGAAGATGTTAATCCTTAAAAACACTTGCACAAATGCATTACTCATTATTTAATTTTTAAAAATTCCATATAATTACTGAACAGCTGGGCTCTACAGTTTTCAACAAGCATTACTGAACAGAATAAAGAGTGTGTTTGTTGGAATCTATGCATTGAATTACTCTAAATGCAGTGCAGGGGTTTTCAAACTTCTTAATGGCAAACCTGACTTCAGAAACACAATAAAAGTTGATGTTAACACAACCCACAATTTTTACCAACCTATGGTTGGACCTATGGTTATGCAGGTGTTTTACTAGATGGCGCAGGTGGGCAAACGTTTAGGGGAAATCCTGCAGATCTAGTAAGGGCTGTTTCAGACCAGTTTAGGCGTTGTGGTGCTTGGCACAGGTTTGTGCATCAGTTTGCAAATTAATGTCTCAATACCCTCGTGGCAGGGTTGTTTTGCCCAGCTCAGCCTGATTGGCCAATCAGTAAACTGACCATTGCTTGATGTCGCTTCTTCAAAAGTTGACTCTGCTTCAACTAAGCTTTTTGCACATCGCTCTGCGGTCTGCAACGCAGCAGCCTAAACGGACTACCCACATCAAATGAAAGAGAGAACTTGTGTTTTCGCCGAAACAGCTGATTTGTGGTGGGTCAGTGAATCTCTCTGTATGTCTGCAGAGTAACGGAGGTTGGAAGAAACCAGGTTCCCTGCTTTTAGTAATCAACCACTGCAACCACTGCTAAGTCTCAGTGACACAGAGCCTATTTACACTTGACTCTACATCACATGTCTATACCACAGCCAATGTTTACTCCTCAAAATCACAGAGGCAGACAGACAGGAAGATCAAGAGAGCGTGAGGCTTGTTATATAAGTGAGAGGAAGTTGCCATCGAATCAGGTCTGGCTCCATCTTCACACATCTGCAGCACACAGAGCTCTCCACTGTAGTCCCTCTGTGGGGCTCAGCTCACAGGCTGCTCTGATCGCTCTCCTGCTCCCACCTTCACTAACAGATGTCCCTGGAACACACTCTTTCACAGTCCGCTCTCCCCTGCAGTCTGTCTGCCAACCCACATCAGACCACAGAGGCAAAGAATGCAGCAGTGTCAGAGAACGATGCTGGCCGCTGTCCTGCAGGAAATGACCGGGTTGAGCTTCCTACACACATCATTCTGTCGCCATCCCTCATTCACAATACTAGACACAACAGAGCTATAAACAGAGGTTCAAATGAACACAAATGGGGGCTGACGGTTCGGACTGTCCTCATGCTGCAGTTGGAGTGAATGAAGTGAGAAAATTAAACTAAAGTTTGTGCAACCAGCTGTGTCTGTCACCTCAAGGCCAAAAGCATTAGTAAAGCATTAGCTCACTAAATTCACATGTGCTTATTTTGAAGAGAAAATACAAGACCCCCCATCAGACTCACCCTTTGGGATCAAGCAGGTCTCTGACCTTCTCATTGTAGATCTCCATGTAGGACACCTCCACCTTAAAAGTGTGGGCCTCGTTCCCCTCTGTGTGGACCCTCTCAAACAGCGAGCAGCAGAGTCGAGGGATTAAACCTGGCTGCTCCCCATTCCCCATCATGGAAAAGGACTTGCCTGAACCTGGAAGCACATTGCAGGGTCACACATGTTTTGACCTCAGACTGATACAAATTAGACCCCTGTTGTGTAACATTCATCCCCCAAACCCCAATGAAATGAATGTTGCTTTGACTTATTACAGAGACTGTATGACCAAAACCATTATACATGTTGTCATTTTGCTACTAATGCTGTAATTGAAGTGAAAATAAATTATTCCTCTTTTTGTTGGGGACTTCCTGGCATTTCCTCAAGGACTCCTGTGGGCTCATGCAACCTACTTTGAGATCCACTTCCCTACAGAGAGCGGTCAACACAGCAGAGTGTTTTAATACCAGCGAAACTTGATTTGAGTCTCTACTTTGACCACAAACTGTTTGATTTCATAAATGATTACACTAATTTGTCTTTTGGCTTGTCTACAGAAAAATGGCCAACTTGATCATTACATAACAAATTCATGTTGTAAAAATACATAAGATTTGAAGCTATGCTAACTGCTAACCAGACAACAAGAAGCTGTATGATGGTGTTTTGAACTAAATGCAAAGAAATGGCAGCCAATGACAAGGGCAGTATAAATTTTTTTTTTTTTTAAGTTTTGCAGATGTTTATCATGGTCACATGTGTGTCAGCATACAAACATTTGCTAGTAGCCCCTGACACAAAGTACAGCTCAAGCTAATGGGAGGGTCATTACACTTCAAGCTATTTCATCATAAAACAAAATATTGGACAAATTTTGACCAGATGATGCTGCTCCATGAAAAATCTGATCACCAAAGTATTATGATTCATCCTCTGGGGAACATGAATTTGTGTTAAAAAAAAAAAAAAGGCAATAAGTTCAATAGCTGTCAAGACACTCAAATGCATAACTGTCAACCTCACTGTAGCACTAAAATACAGGTCAGAGTATAAGCAAATTTTTTAGAGTTCATCTTCAGGGAACCAGGAATGACTTTAATGTTTGGACAAAAAATGGTGCTAGCAGCGCCTAATGTTGGAATTCTTGACTGGATTAATACCATTTAAAAATCATCTCTCTAGTTATTATCGTGACTTATGGGCTACTTTTTCTCACACATCAGGTGACTTCAGGGTTACTGAAATATTTATTTCCTTCTCTTCAAACTTTTTAGTAGGTGTGTCTCTTTACTAAGTGTTTCCCTCTAATGCAGGAAGTGGGATATAGGAGCAGATTTGATTCCAGGGCCAGGAAGGATATGAGTTAACTGATTCTCCAGTGTGATCAGAAATACAAGTCTTCCTGTTCTCTAAACTTTCTATGGACACATCTGGAGACAACTCAACCTGCAAATACACTTAGAGACTTAGAATAAAGTGAATTTCATCTGGATTTTCAGTTACCTGTTTGTCCATAGGCAAATATGCAGGCATTATATCCCTGGAATGCATTTTCAAGTATTCCCTCTCCAAGGCACTTGAACACCACCTCTTGACCTTTTAGACAAAGAATCAAGTCACCATGGAGATTACGGTAAACAGATGAAACATTCAGTTGCATGAGCACTCTTACTGTCTGGTTTGTGATGCAGTACAATGAATACAGAGAAATGTATCAAGAAGGGCCACTAAACAAGAAACAGCAAAGTAAAAGTTTCATGAAACGTGACAGATTCCTGTCTGGTCATGTGGAAAATGTCTGGCTGTCTAGAGAAATCTCTTGTGTTGCTCACTGTTGTGCTCCTGCTGAATGGGACAGCTGTTTAATGAGCTAAATAAAGCCTTGGCCCAGGCCCTTGAGGCAGCCCTTCACTGAGCAGATTTCCTTGTCGGTTCAGATGTAAGCATTACATTTCCATCACAAAATGAGAGCGATATGACAGGGAAAATATCTACAATGATTATGGAAATCTGCCTCACACTGACAGTAATAATCTCTTTTCTATAGATGCAACAAAAACTTTACATGTAACCTTTTCGGTGCACCACTCATTAGAGAAACAAATAGATAAAAAGAATGAATTGTAGGTGAAGAAACTGAATTTACATAAGAAGGGTACATGAGTAATAAAAAACTGAGAGACCGTTACATAGGCACAATGGACGATTACATTAGCAAATTATGTTACAAATATAATTTTCCAGTGATTTAATATGTATTGCACAAAACCACATGATGATTTACTGTTTTGGAACAATACAGAGAAGATTTACTGCATTCACTCACAATGCAAATTACCGCATACGCCCACACTGTGCTTTGCTTTGCATGATGCAAACACAGCTTTTCATGAAGTCGGGTGTTTCCCTGTTGCTAATGCTGGTCAAAGCTCAGCTGGTCTTTACATGGGATGCAATTTGGATTCTTTGGTGATGAGTGAGGGATCAGTTTCACAGCAGTTATGACTCACCGGCATATTTAGGAACGTTGGACTCATCCATGGACCAGAAACAGTGGTCAAAAGCGAACACCTGCAGAGGAGACAGCACAGGGAGTGTAAACATACACGTCTTCTACCTGTCCAAGCACGTACAGCACAACACAACCTGATCTTTCCTAGTAGTGGTCTTACTTCTGCTGTGGAACAAAAACAGGCTTATTGTGTCTTACTGTAGCATGCCACCCTGCCGTAAATCAGCAGGACTGAGCTTGTCCGAGTGAGTAAGATGAAGTCTAACCGAGTATTGTTCGACTGTCTGCACAAATCCACTGTTAGCTGCACCGTGTTTTCTCATAGCGACTAGAGTTAAATGAATTCATAAATCAGGGTCAGCGCTCTCCAGAAGAAATTCCAGCACCCTGTGACCCTCGTCTCTAAGGAAACGGGGCCGTAGCTGTTCCAGGCTGGCTTTTTGCTTCCAGTGCTGTGTTCTGCAAGACAGATTCCAGCAGCAGAGAGGATGCTCTCTGGGAAAGAGCGGTAGTCTCATTTGCCACGAAATCCTGCTCTTGTTACTGTCACTATACTGTGTATGTAACACGCATCTAATGTTTCCCTTAACTTTTTCCTTTGAGTAGCTTCAACATTAGTAGAGAATTATCTCTAATGAATATTGCATTCTATTGCATTGTATGGCTCTCCTAATTTAGGGGAAGGGAAAAAAAAAACTGGGTCCAGAGATAAGA
>JAQFJA010000025.1:14167888-14180274 GCA_029874485.1 Naso brachycentron | reverse complement strand
AGCAGCTAATATTAGCCAAATCATTCGTGCCCTACCTGGCAAGATCACAGCGCCAGATGTGAGCAGCTCTTGATTGACCTCTGACATCAGTCTGGGCAGGGCTGAGTTACTCTCATAGGAAGAGCTTGACACTGATGCCAGCCTGATGGCCGTCCCATTGGCAGCTTTAGGACTGTGTGACTCTTCTACACTATGCCTATGCCGCCTGCTCTCACTGCTGGTGGTGTCATCACGCTGTCCTGTAGGAATAATTATAAATAGTGAGCACAAATCTGGTAGATTGTCTAAGTGATATTTACTGAGCACCCACAGTACAAAAATACAGTGCCAGCAATAGAAATTAGAAGCTTCCATTCACCTCAGGGCTGTCTTAGCCCAACTTATCGTAATACCTCATGAAACAAGTGTTTATTAGTGGCTTGCTCTAGTAGTGAGTTCACACTGACTCATCATGGAGACCAGGTGTTTAGTCAGCCTGACTCACAGGTAACTCTGGTGTTATTACACTCTCATATCTGCACGTCCTTCACTTCAGCTTTCCGTGCCTTGAGGATATGTTTACAGGAATGCTGCTCCTGACATTCCCAAGTGGTACCACAGTTTATAGACATGATAGTATTCCTGAGGCAGCGAAACAGTGTGCAAATCTCCACACAGACGCAGTAAGGCCTGTGTGGTCACAAGAATAATGTCAGTAACTTTGGTAAAGCTGATTGCACAGTGCACGAAGGAGCTGGAACAATTATTTAATTGATTAATTAGTTGACCAACACAACATTAAAGGGCAACAAATTAGATTTTAATTTTGGTTATTTTTCAAGTTAAAAAGGCAAATTCTCTGTTGAGGTATCTCGAATGCAAATATTTGCAGTGTTTCTCTCTCCCTTGTAGTGTTGGTCAGACAAAGCAAGACTTTCAAACGTAACACTTGGGCAAATATATAAACTGCAGACTGTTTGATAATTAAATAATCTTTAATAGCAGTCCTAGTAATAAAGTTGGGGTGGGCAGTTTACCTTCAAATTCCATAACAATTTTTCAGCATATTGCAATTCAGATGATCTAAAAGAACATCACATTTCTGCACCTCTTCTTGGCTCTGTAATCAAGCTTAAAAAAAAATAATAATTTTTTTCGTCAAATCACCAGTCATTTCAAAGAGCATGTGTTTCTATTAACTGCTCTATGCTGCACTTCCTAGCGACAGGTGATGTTGCTATAAGCTGATTGGCTGTTAAAACAAGTGACTTGCCTTATGTTCTAAAGCTGGCCTCTGGCGACTTGACAAGTGCAACTAAGACAGACCAGTTTCACTGCTGCAACTTTTCCTGCAACTGTTTTGTGTCGTCGTGAATCTTTGGTGTAAACTGGTCTTAAAAATCTCATGCTACAGTCAGCTTGATTACCAAACAACGCCTACCCCAGAAAAAGACAGCTCCAAGTATTTGTAGAGGTTGCCATGTTTGCATCTACCTGTTGGCCTGTTTGCAAGGGTTAGCAAGGCCAAACATGGGCCCTGTGTCGCAGATGTTTAAAATGGCCACAAAGTAGCAGCTAGATCTCTTCCCACACACCCCTGACTTGTGGCTTTTTGTGGGTTTCCTTTCGGTTTGGCAGGAGACAAATGCATGCTTCTTCTTTCGCTTTCTATGCTACTGATACCACAGAGCTGACCTACTTATTCGTTTATCTCGCTAGGGAGTAACTATTTAGCTCCTATTCCTGTCACAGTCAAAAACCAGGCTCTGACTAATGTTAACACATACATTTTATGTGAATCTTAAATTGCCATGTAAAACAACCGGCTAGCAGCTCATCCAGACACAACTATTCTTTCAGCTAAATACTAATTCTAGCATGCTACCATGCTAACATGCTCACAACAGCTACGCTAACATACAGTGCAGTACAATACATTATACTTAATTGTCCCCTTGAGGAAAATTTTCTTGGGCTCAGTGCTGCATTATCATGCAAGCTTATAAATGTTTAACTGTCATACTGTTGACTTGGTTTACCATCCTAGTCTGGCATGTTAGCACGCTAGAATTTGATGTTTAAAAACACTAAAAACAAAGTACAGCCGAGGCTGACGGGAATAGAAATAGCATTACAGGTGTTTGTTATAAGGATTACTCCTTTAAGGAACATTTTTCAGTCAGAACCACACTGGTGAGACAGACGCTTTGAAAGCCAAAGTCATGAACTAAGTTAAAAACATATCTAAGCACTAGTTGGCTTGAAACAAAACATAAAATCTTGATAGGCCATTACTTAATCAATTGACCAAAAGATGTGTGATTATTGATCTGATATCATTTGTTGTGTGTTGTCTTTTGAAAAAGGTTGAGGCCTCTTGTGTTGTCCTGCTCTGTTGTGTGACAGTAAACCCTCCCAGCTCAGCCTCTATTGTCTTCAAACAGTCAGTGCATTTCCTGTGCGACTGTGCAGCCAGGCTTGTGTTTGCTGCATGTTTCCTAAATTGCTTTGTTTTCAGAGGAAGTGACAAACGTGGTGTAAAGCCTCCTGAGTATTGTCCTGTGTGAAAGTCTGTTTTCTGTATTGTCTGCGGAACACATTTTTTAGCCGTCAAAGAGGCTGAATCTGAACTGGTTGCTGGAGTTTTGAGTTAGTGATCACGTAAATCATGGTGGAGGTTTTTTGGCTGATATCACCAGTAATTCAACACTTGTGGAGTTTTCCTTTCACAGTGATGTGAGTCAGTGCAAGTTAGATCTTGTGTTTCTGGACTGAATGGACTCCATAAAGACACCAGCAGAGTCTGAAAGACTTTTTCGTGGATCCCCAGTGGCTGATTGATTCACAAAGGACACTTTTGTCAATGAGGCAACCCATCTGGGATCAGTGCAACCCCCAGCCCCAATAACACTGTATGGTCATGTCATTGTGAGATGCTGGGGTCCCTGTGGTTGGTTTACAGGGTTTACAGAATCCTTTGTTGCCTTTGAAATGTCGTTGTGGGAAACCTGCTTTGCAACAGCTGAAATACAATCCCCTCTGAGGTAATCTCAGGAACGTTAAAGTGCATTTAACCACTGTAGTTCGTGCTGAGTGGCATGCATTCAACACATTTTAATGAACATACATGTATTCACTTTCACTCAAAAATTCTGAACCAACAGCGTTAGCTATCACCTGGCATTGCATTGCCAGGGTTAAGATTCAGGGTGTGATTTTTTTTTAACATCGCATTTCAATTCACGGAAGAATCTGTGTTTTCTGAAAACAGCGTGATTCCCTGGGCAGCAAACTCCCATCATTGCTTTCCTGAGCTGCGCAGTGGGAACGAACACACACAAAAAACAGGCTGGCAGCGGTAAAGAAAACACAGGGTTGCGACTAAAGTTCTGTTTCCAAGGTGGGGTGATACCTGTCCCCTGAACATGCCAAAAAACACACAGAGGTTTTGAAAAGCAATCTGTCACCACTGACAGCATTATAAACTGTCTCTGCAGCCATCGGATGAACTGTTGTAACCAGTCCTGCTGCAGGGTATGATTACTCACCTTGGAGAGATCCTACCATTAAAATTGAAGAGTGAAACTCAGCTTTTACACCCTTGGGTTGTGTTATTTGATAAATGAGAAATGATGAGCCGTGGTGATGAGCTGAGAAAAAAAAGCCTGTCAATATTCAAAAGGTTTAAGTTTCTGTATAAAAGGATATTACTGCAATGGAATTACTTTGTTTAACGTATCTTTTTAAGATGGTGTTTACAGGTGCTATCCACATTTTTACCCTCAGCCTGTTTTAAGACCAAATCAGGTGATCCGGTGAAAACGCAGGTTTTCTCATTCATTTGAATGAGGCCTGTCCATTTTGGTTACAGCGGTCTGAGCCGCAGCAGCCGAAAAAAACACAGCCCGCTGTGGCAAAAAAAAAGTTGAAATTGGCTCAACTTTTTCACCGCAGCTGGCTGTGTTACACTGCGTCAGCCAATCACAAAGGGGCCGTCTTCCAGCGATCGACCGCCACCTGTGGATTGGGAGAGGAACAGAGGACACAACTTGACATCCCACAATGGGTCCTGTTATGTTAATTAAAATGGCACTCGCACCACCGGACAACCCCGCAGCGTTTCGACGGACCCCCTGATTTGGTCTGAATACAGCCTTACACCAAAAGAATATCTGTTCGGTGGAAAGGGAAGTCTGAGTTGCCTTAACTTGAAGGATAAGGCTGGTTTTATTCTAAATTAGTCTTTCTGCCAATAAATCCTATTAAAAGACCAAAACCACCAGTGCATTAATCCATCTCTAAATAACTTTTGACTTCCCCACCCTGTTTGTGGCTCTTAGCCCAAAGCCATCTGACTCCATCTGAGGATGTTAAATCTTTCTTGACGTCCCTACGAGGAACTTTTATTTTGTGTTGTTTGTAGCGGTGCGTATGGACAAAAGCGGTACTGCTTACTGTCATAAATAACTTGTCTTGTGCGAGCATTTGTTTTGATAGAGAGTGAAGAAACACACCACTTATGTGCACAAAACCAATTTGGCCATAAACACAAAATATTGAAATTACCTAAAGAAAAATATCACCCTCCTTCTAGTTATAGACAATAAAAAAAGAAAAGTGAATCTATCATGCTTGTAAACAACGAATTGTCTCCTCTGGTCTGAGGGCCATGAAGCGTTTCGTAGCATTTCCGCTGATTGAGCAGACCGTGGAATAAATACACATTTTGGTGCTTGAGTGAGTGTTTATGTGTTTGGATTTCTGTAAACTGTGCATGCAAATGTTTGAACAGCAGTGCAGCATCACATACCTGACTCCTCTTTGCTGCTTCTCCTCTCAGAACCCAAAAAAGCTGCCTCAACATCCAGCTTTCCAAAACGAAGAGCGTAGCCATTCATCAGCTTTTTGGGGGAGATGCTAACTGAGCCTCCAGAAGAGGATCGTTCCCGGTGGCCTTTAGCCTGGCCCACCTTGTTAGTCCTCTCCAGTGACTTTGAACGTCTCTCTGCCCGTCTCTCTGCACTCCTCAACCCCCTCTGTAAGTACAATAAAGGTGTACTGGGCCTGGAGTCATCACCGCTGAGCCAGCCTCGGCTACCCAATCTCCGAGATAAGAGTTCTCTGGAGGAGGTCCGGGTGTCGGGGCTGCTGCCTGGGGTCACTGTTCTCTCTCGTACTCCTGCGCTGTGCTCTGAGCTTTCCTCCAGAATGGATTCAGAGCTGGACCCAAGGCTCATGGGGTTCTGCAGGGCCTCCATGTAAGATTTTCTGAAAAGTCTCCTGCTCTCAAAGGCTACAGAGTCCCTTGGGAGACGGCGTCGAAGGCCTGGGTTACTGAGGTCCGTACTGAATGACAGCATCTTGGACCCTGATCCTCTCTCTCTGCCACCACTATCCTCAGTACCTTGTCCCATGCCACACTCCTCGGTGGGTGTTTCGATTTTAATGATGGGTGTAGCAGTTTCCGGTGAACTGACACAGTGGGTCTCACTGCTGGGGTCCATGTGGTTTCTGTTTGGGGAGTTAGGCTCAGAGAAGATGGAGTCAGCCCCCTGCGAATGCAGAGACTCTCTGGAGCTGCGGTGGCTATCCAGAGTCCCTGTGGATCCACTGGTGCTGCAGGTGCTCAGATGGCCTCGGAAGCCACCTCTGCTGCAGCGTGCTTGCATGATGGCATCCGACGTGCTGCTGACAAACAGTGGGTTGACCACGTTCTTCCACGGCGTCCTATACACAGCCGTACCAGTGGTAAGAAGACAGTTCTGAAGTGGGTGCAGGTTTCTGTCACGTGTTACATTCTGCAAGAACTCAGCTGTGAAGACGCTGCCATACATGCTCTCTGTGATGGGGATTTCTGTAATGGCCTGCCCGCTGGACGACAAACATTTTATCACTAGCTTGGCAGTCTTGCGGCCTAAAGGAACTATCTGTAGGTAGAAGTCTCCCTGCTTTAGTCGTACTTTGTGCAAAGGGGCAATCTGCAGGACGACCTTCTCATTGATGCAGAGAGGCCACCCCTCATGATAGAACAGCAACCCCCTGAACCTCACCTGAGAGAAAACACAGAAATCAGTCAATACCCACTCCAGTGAAAGATTATTATCATCTGTGTGTCATGACTCAGCTGTGGTGCGACTTACATCATTTGATCTGCAAAGCCGTGTTCAAACACATGTTTAAATATAATGGAGAGGCAAGATGTTTTCATGAGATGCACTGGATGAATCACTGTCAGCGATCATTCGACTAAAGAGGAAAACCTGTCTGATCAGGCCTAGTCTCGCAGCAACCACAACACAAATCTTCACTGTGACAAAATAAAAAACAAACCCTTCCAGGGAAGACGCTGCTCAAGGGCTGGCTTTTTTCATCTTTTATGAAAGTCAAAGCAAAGACTGAGGATGTGATTTACCTCTGAAGCCTCTCATATTGCCTGAAATACAAAGACTATCCTGCACAGCAAACTGCTCTCAGGGGCAAGGCTTAGGTGAAACTATTGCTGTGTGGCTATCGTCACAGTGTAATCACAGCAGAGATGAATACAGAGGAATAAAGTTTCAGAGCTTTGGTCCTAGAGCCCTAACCCCAAGCAATCAAAGCTTTTGAGAGAGAATATTTAATTTCACTTTGGACCCAAGAGTCCATTGCAGCCTCTCAAACACACCACAGTTTCTCTCTGTTTCTCTACTCAGAGAAGGATGGCTGCTTTTCAGACTGTCTTCTGAACAATAAACAACTCTGTCTCAGTCTGATGCTCCCTGTTCCCACTCAGCAAACATACTCACACTCAGCAGCACTGTTGTCACATTCTTTTATCACAAACACTTTGTCTGGCTTATCTTTCAAGATGTTTATTTTTCCATGTTGGTAGTGACACACAGAAACATGTTTTCTTGCTGTGTCCCCACTGCTCCCCACTTTTTATTTCCAACAGACTGAAGGTGCAAACGTAAAACATCCAACAGTCCTGCAGGTAAATCTCCTTTGTTGTATCTCAAAGTTTTTTTTGAAATACATCACATCGGGCGTTGCTGGATTCCTCAGTTTAACCTCAGGTGCCACATCTTTTAAACTTACACTGGTTTCTTGTTGGATGATTTGCAGGATCCTCTTGGCCGGAAGCACAAAGTCAATGAAGCAGCGGAGGCCGTCTCCTCTGTACTGCCTTTCCACCACACTGAAGAGCTGCCACAGGATGGTGGCAGCAGTGGCACTGAAAGGCCGGTACAGGGCAGACAAGGTGCTCTGGATACAGTTGTCCAAAGACTCGGCGTCCTGAGGGAAAGAAAAGCTGCATTAGGCTGGATGTCTTTCATCAGGTTAAGCATGTGCACTTTAACAACACAGATCAATATCATATCAAAGGGCATTTTTCCCCAAGCAAAACATTAGGATGTGCTACACAGAAACCAGTGGTGCCCAACAGTTTTTGCTTGTGACCCCTTAAAACAAAGCAACGCCTACCAAAGGTCATGGCTTGGTGTGAAGATGAGTTGTGAGCAGATCAAACAAAGAATGACTTTTTTCCCCTCTTAAAGTGTTTTATGAAATGAATTTTCAGACATGTGAAGCAGTGAAAGTATCCAGCATTTTACAAGAGAAAAGCAAAAACTGGAGATAAGTGAAAAAATATATATATTTTAATGGGGTAAATGGCATTTTCTGTGTAAGACAAATCAAATTTTTCTAAGGACCGTTTGGAGTGCTAAGTTGTAAACCACTGGTCTAGAGTGCTTGAAATGTGAAGAAGTTACATTTAAACAACAGGAGTCTACAGCCATACTACCAGCTCTTTGCATAGTAAAGACAGTACACACAGTACGTACACCATAAAAAAGACAGATAATACACACAACCATACAAAAAAACAAACAAAAAAAACAGCCATTCAATCAATAAAAGAATAACAATGTGAGCCTGATGGTGAATAAAGTGCATAGTATTGATAAATTTAAAAAAAAAGAGTCCGTACTGAGTTATGAATAAAAAGAGCTGCAAGACAATGCTAACATGCTGATGTTTAACAAGTATAATGATTACCATCTGTACCTTTATAGTTTGATATGTTAGCATGCTAGCATTTGCTAATTAGCAGTAAACAAAAAGTACAGCTCAGGCTAATGCAAATTTCCTAAATCAGCCTTCTGGTAACAAGTCAAGAGATCAGGCCTCTGGGCCCCAGGAATGTCTATACAAAATTTGATGATAATCCTTTCAACAATTATCAAGCTTTTACTGTGTGGTTGCTAGCATGGTTAAAAATATCACACACTGCTGCACAAACATAATCTGCTTACTGTGCATATATTTAAACTAGATAAACATAAAGCCGTGTACGCACAAGTGCTGAGCATGATACCACTTAGCCAGACAGTCAGGAAGTTTGAACATGACAGGAAATGTTACCATGATGGTCTTTCCATCAGAGAGAAGGGAAACACCCGGTGAAAGTGACGTCACCATCAGCGGACACAAACAGTTGAACTGGGAAAGTCCAGACTGGACTCCAGTTGCGGCCAGGATGGTGCAATGTTACACACTAATAACAACCATCATCACTGCCTGACCCCTACGTGACCCGGGCCACCCACACCTGTCTCCACCAGAACAGATGACATGTCCCACGCTGTTAGTTACAACTTGCCCAGGAATGAGCAACACATTTGGGATTACAGCAGAACTAGATGAGGTTGACCTGGTCTTGTAGTTATGTTCACGGTTCAAGCTATGACCCTCCTCTCAGCAGTCAGAGCCAAGGCCAAACATCTTTCAGTTATCTGTCCTTCCCGAATGGAACACAGAAGTGGAACAGAGACATCTGCCTTCAGTGATAACCACACAGATAGATATTGCAGTAATGCCAGGGAAAGTCCTACAATATGACAACTGTGCGCCATATTAAAGAACAAGCGGGGGCTGAAGACGCAGCTTATCATGTCTAATCTTAACTTGAATGTCCATGCTGAATTTACAAGACAATAAAAGTGTTTTAAAAAACAATTTAGCAATCGAGCGATCGCCTGCACCCTGGTTACTTGAACCTGTCAGACAGCCCATGTTTCACTCTTTGTAGGATCCGTCCGGTTAATCTATGTAGCTCTACACCATCAATTAGAGGAGAGTGAGTACAGTTCAGTGCATTGGTACACATGCCACGACTCCACTACAAGGCGCTCATTGTGCACTCCGCCTCTCTAAGTGGTATGTGCTGTACAGTGTTGTTGCCCTGAAACAAAACGCCCACCTCCATTAGCAGTCAGCCTGCTTTTAGGCAGACAAAAATGTCTCTGGGCATTAGTCACTGTTGCACCCGGGAGGAGAAGAATAACATGGTGTTTTATTGGAGGAAAGCTAACAATGGGAGGAAAGCCCTCACTACATAGTTAGGACAGTCCAGCAAGTTTCTCTTGGTGTTTTGAAGAACAATTAATCAACATAGCAGAGACTTAGGCTCAATTATAAATCAAATGTGAGTCAACCTGTTGAACAGGAGTGGTGATCCAGTGCTACAATATGGAGACAAAAAGTGCTTATCTGAACAATGGCTGCATAACACAATGTTTACATTCAGTGTTTGGGCAAATATACATTACGTCACCTCCTCCTGTAGATATTATCTTACATAAGGTACAACAAGTATAGCTTTCCATTGTCAGGAAGCATGTGAAGCTTTGTGTCACCTGGCTGGTGGGAGACATATCTGCATGTCTCAGCAGAACGACTGAGCTTAGCCACCGGAGCTGAGCTTCCCATCCGCACTGAGCCACAGAGGAATGCAGTGTGTATGGACGTGTATGTCTAGTCCCAGACCCTCAGCCAGGACAGGAGCAGATTGGGAAGTCCCACCCTTTCTGATGCCAGGTCTTTGTGTGCAGCCGCCAGTGTGATGGAGGACTGAGGTGCTAATTAATGGCTTTGAGCTCCAGGTGGGACACTTTTGTCTGTGCCGTCGGTAAAACAGCTGTTCAGAAGGTGCACAGAGCCAAAAAGTAGGCTGAATGAAGGGGGTTTTGTCTCCCAGTGAAACAGGCAAACATAGAGGTTTGATTCTCTAATATTAAGTTACGGCTGAGTTTGAGGTGGGAATAACAAGGCAATCTAAGTAAGACTTTGTAGGCAACTTATGCTTTATGCTTTTTCAGTGTTTTTAAGTAATCAAATACATCCTAGGAAAATGTTTCATTAGGTGGTGACTCTATAAGCACGGCACCTTTTAAAGAGTGTATCACACAACAGATTTATAGACAAAATAGAATAGGGGTGCACCACAAAAAAAAGAAAGAAAGAGTGAGAGACCTACAGAGACAGAGAGAGTGAGCGAGAGGTGGTCACTGACACATTTAGTGGGTCAGGGACACAAAAGGCGTTGCCTACCAGGCCTCCAGTGGAGCATGAAGCCACCAGGGGAGTGTAACAGGAGAGCCCTGGAGCCCCCATACAGGCTGCTCACTAACCAACCTACGAACAAGCCTCAAAGGCAGCGAGCTGACAAAGGCCACAGGTTGCTCAGACCTGCCCTGCTGCCAGGTGCCAGGACGCCAACAAAAGAGCTTAGTGAGACCTCACCACTGAACCCACAGTTTGATTCAGCTTTTGATCTGTACCAATAGAAATCCTATCTGATGAGAGAAGGAAAGGTGAGAGAAGCTGAGATATGAAGTCAGACAAAAGAACATTATAATATTAACTTCCAATTAATGTTGGAGCAATCTCTTCTTAGTTATATGAAGCAGAGAAAGTAAAGTTATTCACTAATGCCACACAAAAAGCTCTGTATTGCTGATGAGTTCGTGCAGTTTGAAAATATTTTATCTGACTTTCACACCAGTGTCTCTGAAATGCCTTTGTATCTCAGGCTCAAACACACCACATACAGCATCCCAGACACAGCACACACACAAAGACACCCAATCCTTCTTGACCACAGCATTGGAATGGTATTGTCAAAAGACACTTTGGTGAAAATGTTATAATGTTATCTCAGCAGATAAACTTTAACCCCTAAGGGGCCAGCGCTGTGTGTGTGTGTGACAAACACAGCTGGGTCCGTGAGGTGAATTTAAGGTGATAAACTGGCCCACCCACTTGTCGATGGCAAAAGTCTCTATTTTTTATTTTTCTTTAAATTTATATCACCATTGCACCCCTATGGTTTGACCATAATGTCACAACTAAGAGAAAAAATTCTGCTGATCATCAGGCTATAAGATATACTGCACTGTAAAGTGTAAGGGCACTTTTCAGTGTTGTAAAGTGTAAATTAAGAAGTATCACACAAAAGAAAAGATCCAAGGCAGAAAAGACTTTGTGAAACTGTATAGGGAGCAGTTTCTCAGATTCCCACGCTGGTTATCAGAAATACTTGATTTATGTTGTCAGTAAGCAACTAATGACTTTTTCTTACAAGATGTAAACAACATTGACAGGATATTTGTTTCTGAGCAGCCCTGACAGATGTTGCACTGTATATAACACATATGTGATTGAACTTCAGCATAAAGAAGAAATCCATTGAGAAGAAAAAAGTGAATGGAGATCCCCCAACCAAGCAGAGCAGTGATGAACAGTGACAAAAGAGACAAAGGGAATTAATAAAGTCTGTTGATAACTTTGCAGGGTAAATATAGCATGAGGGTGCATTCCAAAACAAGGAGGAGGATGATAAAGGAAACTGACTTATCAAAGAGGATACAAACTTGTGTATTTCACTGACCCTGAAAAAGACAAATAGCATATTTATCAAATCATGTTTCCATTCCACCATCTAATGGATACCACCATTGCTGATGACAGCACTCTGCTGAAATATGTCAATGTCTGTTTGTTAATAAAGAAAAGTGCATGAATTACAGTACGTATTTTCTGGGCTTCAATTCCAGGGATCTGCTATCTGTCAAGTCTGCATGCCGAATTTGTCTTCAGTCAATGTAGAAATGCACTAAATGAAGTCATAGTTATTATTCAACAGATGGAGAACATGTTGTGGGGCCATTTATCAAGAATTTCACCCCCAGTGCCCTTCGAGAACAACACAAAGTGCTACAAAAAGGCAAATCTCTGAGGGCAAGAGACAAGACTTACTGGGAATGCAAACACTGACACATTTACTGTGACGTATTAAATTTTTTTACTGAAACGTAAGAGAAAAAAATAAAGGCAAAAAATGAATACAACTGAATGAAAAAATACAAGCATTTACTTCTGATTCTCCCATCATTTCATGCCTTTTTAAAAAGCTACTTGCTATGTTTTGGCTACCGAGCAAGAAGTCAAAATAATAACCCCTGTCTACGAGCTGAGACAAAAACATCCATCGCCCTTTGTGCACAAACACACACACACACACACAAACACACACACACACACACACACACACACACTCACACCACACACAGTCGCTGAACATT
>JAQFJA010000025.1:14145131-14163431 GCA_029874485.1 Naso brachycentron | reverse complement strand
AAACCTACATTTATCAGCTGCAGCTCAGTGTCTGTTAGATCCAACTTCAACTTCGGTTGCATGTAACAATAATTATCATCGTTGAATTGAATCTGGTAATTATTTTCTTGAGCACAATAAAAAATTTCAAACAAAATGATGTCCAAATGTCTTGTGTCTTGTTATGTCCCAACACCAGTCCAAGACTCAAACATACTCATATTATTCTTAATAAAATAACAATAGCAACAAATTTTCATATTTGATAAGCTGAACAAATGCAGCATTTTTCCATACTAAAATATCTAAAGACATCTTTTCCTTTGTATCACATTTTGCTGTGCTGTGCATTCACATTATCACAAAACAATGTGTGTTTTGTTTGGTCGTTCATCTCCAACTTTGGGGAAACATTGACTCAGACATGACTCAACATAACATGAACAACTTCCATGCTGCGTGCTACCTCTTGACATCATCACACTACTAGTACTGTGTTGAAATTATGAGGTCATCATCTAATAAGTTGCTTATTAATCGTCTTTCAATTGATTGGTTGTTTTATAGTTTTAAGTCTTATGCAGAAAGTCCCAATCCAGTGTTGGAGGTATTTACTGTAAAGAAAGTCTTCCTCACAACAGTCTGTCAACCAACTCTCAGTACATTAAGAATAAGAAATGACAAAATTTCAACAATTGTCATACAGATTAACTTTGGGCACATATAAACAAAATGAAAAGAATTGTATTTTCTAAAAGTTTTCTACTCACAGGTCAGTTTTTGGACCGTGAAGAAGTCGAGTCCATACAGAGGGAACAAATCATCACTCTCCTGCCTCACACAGCCTTGAGAACTCACATCACCAACTAGACTCACACATGCTGAGCTACTTCCCCTTCTGCCCATCTCTCAACCAGTCCCAGAACCATGGTCCCCCTCTCACAGACAGACACAGACACACACACACACACACACACACACACACAGAGTGGTGCTATGGCACACTTGAGGCTCCAGCATTCAGATTGATTACCTTGCCACACAAATGCACACACACAGCTACACAAACACCCACATAGCACCCCAACCCCCAGACTCCCACTGTCACGCAGAGAGTACAACTCAGACTGAGACCCAAGTCTTAAACCACATTCTGAGGCCTTTTTTCTGATGTCTTTGTCAGGAAAGAGGTTTACCATCCTCTATGGCAGCCTGGCGCAGCTGTTTTACCAACAGCCCGACAATGTTCATACGCTTTACTGTGGGTTACCACAGCAAGAGCATGCCACCTGTCATAGCTGCCTAAAGTACCTCAGCCCCCTGCTGTGTGGACGTCTCACTCCAGCACAAAAGCCTGTGTTTTCTCTGAGCACGCGAGCACAGGTGGCTGGAGGCGGCAAGCTCGAGTTACAGCAGGAGTCGAGGAGAGGCTGTGAGGCTCGGTCTGACCAAGTGTACATATAACACAAAATAAACTGTGGTCAAGCGGTAATTACACTATTGTATGACTTAAACTTGTGTAATGCTCAGTTTTTAAATGGTTTAAAAATAATCTCGGTTGTAAAGACTGAGTAATAGTGGTTTGCTTGGCTTTAATGTCTAATCAAATCCAATTTAATCTGTGCTATCGGGCAGAAGAATGGGTAAGTCATGAAAAAAATCTGTCCTTTTATAAACACATTGATGTAAGATGTTACCACCATTGCACAGACTTGCCTGGATACCCACGTACCATCAAATCTGTTCCAACAAGAATCTCAAAACATACTTTCACTAAACACTGCAGGCTGACTTAATATGTCATATAAAGCAGTTAGGCTGCAATCCGCTGGATGTGTGTTTAAGTTATGAAGATAAAAGAAATTCTTCCTGCCAGAGGTACAGTTAAACATGCAACAGGCTTACTGTTACATTTCTATTGATTAAAAATCTGGTCATGCGACAGGTGATCTAGCTCACTTAAAATGCCACTAACATCATGTTCTTTGGTAGTTGAACTTACATTTCTGCTTTAATATATAGAAAAGTCACGTTCAAGAATAAACTATTTCAACGAATTCAAACTGCCAATATGTCTGCCAACTTCAGCATGAAATACTGTACAGTAATAAGGCTTAACTATACTTTGCTCTAAGATTAAGGGCAATTAACAGTGGTTGCTGCTCAGCTTCACCCTTTAAGACAGGATCTTTAATTCTGAGAACAAATAACTGGCATCCAAAGACAGAACAATGCCTCAGAGATCTGACAGCAGTGAATAACTTAGAGCGCAACCCGACACAGAATCCCAAATTAATCCAAGCTAAAGCTCCTCAATTGTTTTGGAAATCAGCACTTACCTCACACTGCTCTCCTGCTTTGAAGTCCTCAACAACACATAGAGGAGTCGCAGGCTCTCTGGGCTCTGAGGGGCTGACAGCTGTCTAACCAGAGGAGAGGACCAGCCCCCGAGTCCTGCAGCAACCTGACATGTTCCATCAAATGCACGGCTTTGTTGACTGAGGAGAATCACAATATTAAGGCTAGCCAGGCAGAAAGTTTCCCAGCCCCCGAGGCATCCCAATTCCTCGGCGGGGCGTAACTCAGTCGTTTTATCTGCACCATCTCCCTCCTGTGTGTACACTGCGAGGGGAACCGAGAGCAGTGCAACTCCACTGGCCTGCCATGTCAAACAAAGTCTAGACAACTGCACTTTACCTGTGTTTTCCACGGGCCATTGTTCAGCGCTTTCATTAATCCAAGAATTTTAATTGAGAGTCATTTCAGTTTTTATAAATAACATCACTTTTCCTACCAATTAAAAAGACATCTTAATATACCCTGTTGATTCTTAATCCTGCTGTCAGTAATTAAATTAAAGGATTAAAGATAAATGTCAGAATAAAGAGATCAACAGCATCACAGTCACACCGATTGATAGAGAAAATGAAGGATCTGTAAGAACAAACGGCCTTGGGTGCTTCTGATGGCACCAGATGTCAGCTTGCATTGTTACATGGATTACTAGAGCCACTCAGCAAACACCTCCAGGTGTGCATTCCACACCAGGAAGGGGAAAGGTTGGAGCCACTCCTCTGAATCAATGAGCCTGTGTGCCTGTGCAGAAGGAGAGACTGTTGGTGATGGGTTAAGTGCTGGTGCACCCCGTTGACTAGACAGTTTAGAGAAGCTCCCCCTGCTCTAAGAACGGAGTCTGTGCACCTTTACACAAGGTGCATAAGCGCATAATTTATGTGACCTAAGATGAAGGGAAGCGCGATGGTCTGAACTGTACACCTGGTCTCTGCAGTCTTTAATCTTTGGAGGAAGGAGCAGAAATTAGAGGCCACTGTCACATATCCCTCACGTTGGGTTAAACTACCAAGGGCGTGTAAACATTCACTCCAAATGAATCACAGGTCAAAGCCAAAGCATTGTGATGCAAGTCAAGCTGAAGAGTGTGGGGGGATTAAGGTTTAGACAGAGTGAAACTGCAGCATATGACATATAAGTGACTGATGTCAAGACAAGGAAGTAATGCTGTTTTTTGCCACAGCCTGGCAACTGATGCTCAAATAATTAGTCGATTAATTAATTGGTTGATCAACATTTAAAGTGATTTAAGTCATAGTACCAAACAATTGGTGTCAACTGTTTTTTTTTCCTCTTTTATATTACTGTTAGTTGAATACCTTTTTGTTTTTTGGCAGTTAGTTTAAAAGTAATGGCAAATTTTCAACAATATATAGACGGGAACAAACCTACAGTTCAATCTATACTGAAACTTACTCAAGTCTTTATTCAAACAGACTGACAGATGAGAGTATCTGAGCAGATAGAGAGTCAGATTTTTGTATAATCATCCACATTGAGTGTGCAGCTTAATTAAGATAATTGCTTTGTGCGAGAAAAAACAAATCCAGCACAAGCCATGTCCTCATTTCCAGTAAAGCCAAAGATGCAAGACACACTGATAACCATCACAGGACTCATTATAGGCCTCACTCTAAGTCTCTGCACCTGATAATCTGTACAAATAAAGACACATCTGAGACGAGAGAGATGAGGAGGAAGAGAGAAAGAAAGTGGGGGTAGACAGAAGGGGGGGAAACGATAGGGAGGGCGAGGTGCTTCCTGTTTCCATAGCTCTAATTATACCTGTCTCTTGAGGATAGGGCCTATCAGGAAGAAGAGTTTTGCCATTGAGGAACTCTTCAATGACACAATAGTGAGTTTCTTTTCTTTCCTATATATACTTTTGCATATAAGGTTTAGATAAATTATTAGTCAACTGGACATAAAGAGAAAACAATGAGCCAAAAGATTATACCACAGTGGGAATCTACTGAGCTTTATACATGGTTTCAGTTTCACATTCTTGTGTATATAAGAGAATTATTTACCATTTAAAAGTTTATGTGCAAAATTATATTGGAGAATAACTGATTTTGATTCCTTCAGTTGTGTCAAATGAAGACACTTCAAAAAAGAGAAAATAATTGACAGATGCTCAAAATAGACAGAAAACTCACATGCTGATTACACTGATGGTGTATTTAAAGACCAGCATGCAGATTTAGTAGCCTCTAGTGACGAGGTTGCAGATTGCACGTGACTAAATTTCCTTTGTTCCCCCTCCAAATGTGTAGTAGAACCTATGGTGGCCGTGAAACTCGCCAAAACATGACAGGCCCTCTTTAGGGACAGTGCTTGGTTTGTCCATTATGGGCTACTGTAGAAACACGGCAGTACAACATGGAGGACTCCCTGGATGAGTACCTGCTGCCTCTACAGATATAAAAATGTTCATTCTAATGTGACGAAAACAGTGATTTCTTGTTTTTAAGTGATTATACGCTTATGAAGGCATAAATGAATATTGCCATTTTTATGCCATATTCTGCCCAGAAATCCCCCAACATCCTACACATTGGAATTTTATGGAAGAAGAAGAATAAAAATTTTGCATACAAACATCAAATTTTCATGCTCATTACACTGATGTGGCATTAAGCAAACTGTTGGGGCACTGTGTCCTTTTCAAATTGACAGTGCTTGTTTTTAAATAAACTTGACTCTCGCTTTATCTGTTTGTGAGTTGTTTCCACAGTAATGATTCTTTCCTGTTTAAAGATGCGGCAGAGATAGACTCCTGAAATAATGAGGCTTTTGAGAGATGTTGAGTCGGGGGCAAAGGGTTTATAGCTCCCAAAGACATTTCACAAACCCGTTATCCGAGCACAAAACAACCAAAAGTAGGTCCACTCTTGTACCTCTCAATAGCACTTGTACACTGCCCTCCTGTGGTGGACAACAAAAACAAGCATAAAAAACTTCACTTTCCCAGAATACAACAGGGCTCACACATGCACCTGACAGTAACTGCAGACTGCCAGACTTTCTGTCTACTGTACTTCACAGCAAATTAGTGAAAACAATAAATCTAACAGACAACAACAGAGGAAGTTTCCATACACTCCGTTCCCTGTCAACAGACCACCGAGTGAAGAAATATTAATAATCAGTTTGGCAGCCCTGGATTGTAATCAGCCTTTTGGTTCATGTATTAGTATGCAGAACAGGAGCTGAGAGGAGTGGTGGGGGGTTGCATGGCAGAAAGAGATGGAGAGAGAGCAGACAGAGGGAGAAAAAGAGCCATCCAAGCAGCTCTCATCCAGCAGTTCCCATTGCCAGGCAACCCCACCACCACGCAGGGAATGTGTACAGTGTCTGCAGGCTGCTCTTGCTTACTCTTACCAACACAGATAATTGCTCACAAATACTGTAAAAACCAATGGTGAGCACGGAATTTCAACTTGAAGCTGTGCTGTATAGATTCGGAGGACATTTCAGCTTGCAGTAGCAGAAGCAGTGGGAGGTTTTTGAACAGCAATAAAGAGGAGCTGTCAGAACAGTTTTCCTGAATTATCAAGAGCTGTCATAAATTTCACTGGTGGCATTCACACAAATCCCTGAAAAAACTGGTGTTTGCAGCTGAATAAACAGCATTTTACCCATAGTCTGTGCATTTCTATGGACTGTAACACATGTATGATAAACATCTACTTTGGTCAATAACACTCAGACTTTTGCAAAAAACAGCAAAAGTAGCATGATGCTTCCGTGCAGATGCTGTCATTAATTAACTTGCAACCTGATTTTGCTACACAACAGATATCTGTAGAAGAATCCATAAAAGCATCAAGTGCCTTATATAGTCTCCAGCAGTACATTTATGCATCACAAGGCCAGAATAATCAAGCAGTTGCTGAATGACTAAACTGAAAATATGAAAAATCTGTCACTCTTTCATCCAACAACATTGTTTTCAGCCCAGCATAGAGAGCTCTTGTCAACTTCTTGAATCAAACTCAAATTAGAACAGGAGAAAACACTCTTCCTCTTTTGTGTCAGACTTGAGAGTCAAAATTAGTGAAGCATTTTCCCTCCAGATTCAACTCTGCTCAGTTTAGGGCTTAATCAAGTGGAAATTGTGGAATAGGGGGTTGTGGGGGTGGTCGGGTTGGGGTGCAGGGTAGAATGGAGCAATTGTTCAAATAAAGGCCTCATGTTGAGTCGGCTTTGATGTTTCTCTAAAGGGGATATGCTGGGATTTTACAGTAGCATTTCACTCCATTACCTTTTTGCTCAACGAGGGCAATAAACTGCAGAGATGATGCAAAACTGTGCTCAGGCTTCGGTTATCTGTGCTACTTTTAAGACTTTTCATATCCACATTTTAAATAAAACAGCATGCAAGTGGGTCAATCTCATTTTTGCATTTTATATCTTTCAAATTTGTCTGCTTCCAGTTCACTCACATGGACACCCAACAATATCAACATTCAGGAGGGATTCGCCTCCGTTTGCCCCACGCCTTTACATGCAGACAGGCTCCCACTGATCTATTATGTTGCAAAGCCTTTCTCATGCATGTCTTGAATGAAAGCCAGCGTATCGATGCTCTGAGGATAATCACGTTTTCCTGAGGCAGGCTTAGCTGCACTAAATAAGCCTCACAGCAACAAAAAAGGTGGGTCGAACTAAATTGTATATTGGGAGAAAAAGCTGGAGACCCTTGAAAAAGTTTCCCAAGAAGCCTCGAGCACAGAAAAGTAGGACTGAGGAATGCAAAAAGAGTTCACTCCTGAATGTGAAACAACAGGAAAGGCAGGTTGGCAGAAAGAGTGAAAACAAGTTATTTCTCCAAACTTCATGATGTTGCGCTTGTGTTTGGACGCATTGGCTCTCCTACCTCTCGGTTTGGTCCTTCAGCAGGTGCACGCAGCACATTTCAGAGATGCTGCAGCTTCCTGTCTCCTCTCCGCGTTGCTTCAACTTTGCTGCATCGAGGGCGACTCCATGCAAGAAGCTGGTCCGCAAATATGCGCAACAAACTGCGACAAACTCATAAACGTGAGGTCGTTTTACAGTCACCGTCTGCAGGAGTCCCACTTACTTCCTTTGACTGGAAGTTGGTAGCTGTCAGTGTTTGGTGCAGGTTATCCAAGGCGCACAAAGTGGATATTTGCATTAGGGCGACCCTCCCCTCGCTTTTCATAGCTGCCATTGTTTGTCTCAGTCGGGGCTCGGATTCAGTCCTTCCCTAAATCCCTGACGACCGGAGCAGGGAACGCTGCTTTCTCTGAGCTGGGCTGGCAGCTCACTAAAGCGAAAAATACAAACCACCGCTTCGACACTTGCTTATTTATAAACCATTAAATACTGTGTAAAAGTCTAATTTAGGAGCAAATTAGCATACAGTTTGCCGCTGATTACTTTTGTTTGTTTTAATGACAGGCAGGCCCAGACTGTTGCACTCTTGGTCACGTGCAGGCACGTTCAGGAAGGTGACAGCTCAGCTCGAGCCCCTGGAAGGTGATGGAAATGCCTGAAATAGCTTCATATCGAAGGAAGGAGGATTAAATGGCTTAATTTACATTTTACAGAGTGAGGGATCCGAATGTACGACAAGTCCAGTTTATGTTGACAATATTGATTTTGATTTCTGTGGTCTGACAACTCCTCATATGTTGTTTGCAGATTTTACTGCTGTAAACAAACTAGTTCTGGTTCACAGACAGTGCAGTTGAATTTTTTTTCTTTGTTCGTTTGTTTTTTGTTTTGTTTTAAACCCAGCTGACGAAGATCATGTGATTTGATCAAAAGCTCTGGAGCAGCAACTGAATGGACTATGGGGTGATTTTTGCTTGTTAATCATTTTACTTCAACACCGATATAGATGAGAAGTTCTTAAAGTGCTTAGAAAAGATTTAGATTTGAACATCTAGAATTCCATGACAGAAATCAGATGATGAAGATTGTGTATATGATTGAAAGCTCCAGAACAGCTGCTAAATGGACCTTGATGTGAGGTTGTTCAGTCTCTTAAGGACCAGACTGTTCGCCTGGTGTTGCTTAAAAACAGTCATTCTGAGAGATGCAGCAGGTTCCCTTGTTTTTCTTGATCAACTCTTTTGTTGGCCGGTGGATCAGACATTGTCTTAACCTTCATTTACATGAGCTACAGTAGGTAAACTGAGCATGTGTGCTCCTCTGCAGTCGTGCTCTGCTCATCAGGAATTACAGAATCACTTTATGATTTCAATGGATCTTATGGCCTGTTGCTCCTCTCATCTTGTATTTGCACTATACATTCCACATTAGTGGCCTATCAAGTTTTACCCAGGACAGGAACTTTATGCATTCTTGTCTGTAAACTCTTACAGGCACATTAATAAAATCTTTTGTTTAAAAATAGCAACTTCACTGATGTCTCGCCACATGATACCAGTGATAGCTGTTTGTTGCCCTCTAGTGGCCGATTAAAATCTGTCAGCGACAGCTGATGAGCTCCATTTGGTGTGTGGAGCTTTTCCAGGACACGGACAAATGAAAGATGTTATGGCAGCTGAATTCCATTTGGCTGCTTCTTTTTCAAGGTTTTGGTATTAAAGGTACTTAAAAAAAAAACGCATATTACAATTATATGCAGAGTTAATTTGTGATATAATCTGAAATTTTGAGAAGCTGGTGTTACATTGATACATTTTGAGGCCCTGCTTTAGATTTTACTTGAGCATCTATTGTCCTGTGCGTTGCTAAAATAAATTTTTGTTTAATTATATTACCGTGAACTAATTAAGACACGAGGGATCAGATGCATGTACAGGCAGATTGTATCATGAGGCATGAGACAAATCCCCAGGCTTTCCTCTGGTTGGCATACAGAGCCACAAGGGGAAAGTTATTCGTCTGCATTGTGAATTCTGCAGGGAAATTAAAGACAGTCAAGTATTACAGCTTTTATCAAGTCACCCAAGTTTGTTTTAACCTTTAACTCAGGGGTGCCAAACTCATTTTAGTCCAAGGACCACATGCAGCCCAGCTTGTCCTCCGGAGGGCCGAACCAAAAAAAACCCAAAAACAGTTTAACTGATTGTCCAAACTTTCGGGAGTTTGAGAAGACGTCATTTACCACAACAGATGCTTTGTTTTCTCAGGGAATAAGAGAGACATGAAAAAGGTATTTGTAATAATGTGGTCTGTTTTCTTTATATATTTTTTGAATTTCTTAATGTAATTCTTCCAGTTTTTGATTTATTTGTATTATTTGCAATGAAGTGATAAAGCTCATATTGCTTAGTTGGGACACATGTCAGCTTGATATAATTTATCCCCCTGCCTACAAGTTTCCTTTGATTTGTCATTCCAGTCATTTGCCAGCCTGGTTGAAAGCTTGCTTTTAAGTCACTTGAAGTGTTTGAACCTGTGTCCTGTGTGTGGATTTTTTACCTACTGGTTTTAATAAGAGAGGTGCAAATAGAAAGAGATGTGAGTCAGTTCTGCTTCCTAAAATAAGGGCCTTTTATAGTTGGCCAAACAATCATACTCCATCTGTTAACTATAAAAGAACCAAATTTGGTTACAGTATGTTTGTAGCTGAGAGTAATTTATATCTTTTTGTTTGTTGATACAGTCTGTCTGTACATGTAGGTTCTTCATCTCCTTGTGATAATTAAAACAAAACATTACAATAGTAGAATGTTAATTTGGTTACTGATCAATAATCTACAAAAGCTTCAGCAGCGATTCCAATTTCTTTCCATTCTTTTAAAATTATCTTAAACCAAATAGTTTGCAATCAAATTTAATTGCCTACCATTTAATATCTGAACGATAACTACAGTAGTATTGTGCTGTTGTTCTCTTTCTATCCACATGGGGGCAGCAGACACATCATAATCAAGTGTGTTAGAAGCAGAAATAAACAGCCAGCTGCAAAATAAATGAACTATATAACGTTTATTAAAATATATAAAAGACAAAATACATATATGCATAATTATATTCATGATGAAATATGCATATACAGTATAATAATTATACAGTAAAATGTGTTTACATATATAGATTTTTTTTATACATATAGCAAGATATTTTTGCATTAAAACTGGCAGTGGTGATTTCATACTCCCCCACCCTCCCTCCCTCCCCCCCCAAACAGGAAACCCCCATCAGTCCACATCAGGCCTCCCAGAGGAAGAAGCCTCTGTGAAAAGCTTGAGAGTAGCAGCACCTTTACACCTGAGATCCATGTTTTGGAAAGGTCTCACACAGAACAACACACCTACTCTGACATATAGCTTCCAGGGACTTCAACCAGCAGCATCAGGAGGGAGAGGATGTTCTGTCAAAAGTCCTCTGGTCTGCTGCCTTTCTGGCATCTGTACCCTTACTGAACTTGAGTAACAATCGCAGCAGTCCCAGCAGAAAATCTACAAAAACTTCAAAACTGTGCCACACGTCTTTTGTTATTACACGATAACTTCAGAAAAACATCCTTCCGGTCCAATATCGTCTACCATCACACTACTTGATTCCTCAGTACATCTAATCTCAGGATATATCTGTATAGCTTGTGAGAGGAGAATAAAAAGATCCTCGACAGAGCATGAGACACTCCCATTGGATGATGTCAAGTCCTTCAGACTGGTGTGGTTGATTGTGGTTGGTCCTGTACAGTTTCAGTCACTGCACACTGAAGGCGGTCATGTCTGATGGTAGTGATGGTAGTGGTGGTGGTGGTGGTGTTCGTGGTGATGATGGTGCTCGTGACGCTGGACCACAGGAACCACAAAGCCTGGGCTCGCAGGTGGACCGGACGCCTGCTCTCTCTCCAAACTTGGCAGTACTGAGGGCACAGGGGGCTGCTGCTGGGGGAGGGACTGAGGGGACAGTGGGGTTTTGGAAGGGGACATGGCCTCTCGGGCTTTTGCCCTGAGGCGCTTGCTGTGACTGTATTGCAAAGGGTGCTGGTGGTGGCCGGAGGCTGGAGTTTGGTGTGGTAAGTGGTACACATCCTGACCCCCATGTCCTGCTGCGCTGCCACTGTGCAGCATGGTTTGCACAGGCAGGTGGTAGCCATGACATTTAGTGGATTTGCCGCCGCCGCCACCCCCATTATTCCCTCCGCCCCCCTTGTAGGTACCTTTGGGGGATTTCAGGAACTGCGTACCCTTGCTTCGAGACTCTGTGGGGTTGTAGCTGTCGCTGATGACCTGTGAGCGACGCTGGTGCACAACCTGGGTTTCTGGTTCCTGGGAGCGTGAGCGGCTCTGGCTCTGGGAGCTCCGGCCGTGAGCCTCCTGAGGTGGAAATGGAGGGGTTGTTCCTGAAGGACAGGAGAGAGAGACAGGATTCAGTGGTTTATACAAATTTGACTTTTATTCCTGTACTTTGAACTGCTGTTTTCCCTCAGCATCAACCTGCCACTGCGATATAATAATGCCAATGTACGTCTGGCTGTAAAACCAAATTAAAGAAGACGTTCACCTTCAAATCTGGAGGTGTAGTTCTCAATACCAGCCAGGTCCAGGTAGTGATTCCTCCTCTCTGTGTTTTCATCTACACAGTAATGCTGACCCTCAGTGGCCGGCGCCTCATTGCTCTGCCCTCTGCTGCTAAAAATGTGTGAAACCGTCATGATCACAGAACAAATGACTACACAAAACACACAAATGCTAATGATCTGCAGTAAATGGTATAAAACAGGACCAGCTTTGTGCACTTACCTGATGTAGGAGGACAGCCGCTTCTCAGCTGAACGCCCCTCGTCCTGGTGACAGCGATCTGAGGAGGGAAAGTAGGAGAAAAAAATGTTCGGCGGCATCCAAACTTCACATGCTAAAAGATTACATGGCTGTTTTTATGTTTCTAAAATATAGTAGATTGCTACTTTTGTTAAAGAATTACAACGAAGATGTGCAAAATTAAAATATGTTGAGACTACGATCCAGGTACAGGTTCATAGTCCACAGAGTATTTCTATCACCATGAAGGTGAACAGCTAGCAGGACGACTGTGTCAGTAAAGGTAAAAAAAACACCTGCACACTGACTCCATGCTACAGAAATGTTTTAATCATTAATTTAAATGTTTTAATACCACTTGGACCTTCATCAAGGCACACAGTCTGACCTGACGAAGATCTAAGTGGGATCAAAATATAATTAATAATAAAACATTATTCGCAAGTGTGCAGGCAGAATTTCTCCTTTATTTACACTGATTTATCAACTAGTGTGATGCAAAAACATCACAGCAGTGAAAACAAAAAGACCTTGTGAATCATAACATCAAACTGCATCACTGATCAAACTGAGTAAAGAACTGAGCAAAGGTGAATCTAACTCCAAGACTGTTCCAAAATCTACAAAAATACAACAAATAAAGATTTTCCTCTTAGCATACGGGGATGATGTTTTTGTTTTCATTTACCTGTTGCTGTCTCTCTCCTGTGGCACCTCGGCTCGGGAGTGACTGTCAGTTTAACACGCAGAGTCTTGCTCTTATTATGGCAGGAGTGATTCACAGAGGCATCCACCACATCATAGATGGTGTGCATGAGACTGGACATGTCCTACAGTGACAGATAACACAGAAACACACTTAGAGGGTTTCCAGTCCTATCTATGTGAAAATAACCAATTAAAATGTCAATACTAAGAAGACACAGCACATGGCACATCAGGAAGATAAATAGGAAAAGAATAACACTACAGGGAAAAGCATGACACTGTCGCACACACACACCTCTTTTGTAACTTTGCCACTGTTGTCAAAGTCATACAGCGTGAAGATCCACTCCTGACGGTTGTCATCCTCTAAAGAAACATCACACTCCAAGTCCTGTGGATACAAACATGAACTTAAATCATACTTAATACAAGCAAACACTTTCAATAAACATCTTTTAGTCAACGATAAACTGAGAAATAGTTTCCTACACTATGACAAAGACAAAACACTGCAGCACACATGACAACAGGGGGCAGCAAAGTACATTCAATTTAATCCACAGCTATTTGTTTTCAGTGCGATCCACTAATATTTTTCAAAAATAATTGAGCATTTTTTTCTTCATTCTACATGTGTATTATAAATTAACAAGAGGGATTCGTGACACTTCCTCTAATCATAATCAAACCTTATATTAATCACCATTATCAGCTCATTTAAAGGCTGGGAACAAAGTGTATGATGCTTAAAAAAACATTTTTCATAATGACTTCTCAGCTGTCTTTACTTTGTGTGGGGGAGCAGAGAGAAAAAAGTCAGGGTGGTGGACTATCTCACTGTGACCTTGTCCTTCTGCCTTCTTTCAGGAAAAAAAAATGAGCGCAGCCACTAATCTCAGTTACAACTTTTTTGGCAGGAACTTTGATTCAGATGTATTTAGTAACATGGCCATAACTGCAAAAATAAACATCTGGAAAACAGACCCTGCTGCAGGCCTGGTGAAGAGCTGACTCGGCGTGAAGGGCAGTGTGCATTTACAAGGGAGGAGACCCCAGGGAGAGAGGCAGCCCTTTGTGGTGATAAATATAATATCTCCTCAGCTCCCATAATCAGAGGTGATCGCCAAAGAGCAGATCTAAGTGGTTCTTTAAAACATGCAAGTCTATCATTACAATCTATTTATTCTATTTATTGGTCCCTAAAATTTAATCAGGATGTGGTCTGGAGCAGTGTCAACCTACAGACAGATGTGAAGGCATACAGCGGCGGCCTGGATAGAGTTTACCCACCATGCACTTGTTTTGTAACCTATGCCTAAATCACTTTCACTCACTTAAACACAAAACAGTTTCAACACTCAGTTCTCTCGACAAATGGCTTGTCAGCAATCAGAGCCCCAGCTGCCTGGGCTAAATGTGGCTGAACACCGACTGATCATGCACCTCCCTGCAGAACAGGCCAGGCTATCCACTCCTTTGTAGCATATTTATGTTATAAACAAATCATTTGTGCTGTAACTGGAAACATAACCACATTACAGCGTTGCAGTGTTGTCGGGTCAAATGCTGCTTACATCCAGACTGATGCGTTTCTTCGCGGCGGCTTTCGAGTTGTCTCTGAGTATCTCCCGCTCCCCGTCCTCCGAGTGCAGGTACTGCAGGTAGCTTTCACAGCCCTCAGCCTTCTCTGGAGGAAGAACCACTGCCAACAAACGAGACCACACATTAAATTTAGACACTAAAACACAGAATTAATGCAGAATTAAGGCAACATCTCAAAAAATGAAACCATAACATCTTGATAGTGAATGTTTACTGTTCAAACTGTGACTACAGATGCGAGTACAGAATCTTTCTAACATCCATGTGACGCTCAGGCATTGTTGTTCACAGGTAGTTTCACAGGTATTTGATTTACTTTCGGCCAACATAGCCTGCATGTAGAATTTGGCCACGAGGTTAAAAGTCACAGTGATCACAGCAGGCTCTAATAATTATCATGCACTATTACACAAAAAACATCAAATTAAATACTGTAATATGGTCATAACGCATCCAACAGAGGAGAAACCATCAGCTGTTGCAATGGATCAATGCAAATTGAATATGAAAGCATGCTGACATAATAAATACAAACAACAACAACATACAGATTAATATTGATTTGATTTCAGGTTGTATTACTTATTAAAGAATTTTTACTAACTGCAGCAATTAGCTCAGCTATCATGCAAAGTTAGGATCGTTTCCTGCAGCCTGAAATATTCCCAGATTATCCTAAAATAAAGCTCATAAGTGAGCGAGAAGACATCTTTCTCAACCTACCCTCTAGGGGACAGTGTTGATCTGTGAATTGTCCTTCCTTCAGCTCACCATTTGGAAACTCCTGGGACAGGGAAAGAAATGAGCGAGGAGGGGGAGGAGGGGGAGGAGGGGGGGGGTCAGAGATGTAAGTGAATCTACAGTTCAGACCACAGACACAGAGAAAACAAACAGTTCCAGCTAAAGCATTTCCTACTCAGATGAGAGGGAGAGGGCTGGAGGCTCCAGCGCGGCCAAACACTTTGAACATCTGCACGCTTATTGTGTTTCACTGTCTGGGACACAGCGAGCGCGGACACAGCCAAGCTTTCAAGATTCCTCCAAGCCCTTCAAACGAACCCCTCGCATCCATCAAAAACCCCATAATGCACTTCATCATCTGAGCTCTTTCTCTCTCTTTCTCACTCTCTCTCTCTTGGCCAACCTGTTTATTCTCATCCTGCTTGACAAGGGACCCGGCGAGGAGAGTTTGATGAGAGAAGCCCAGAGTTTAGGAAAAGCTTTTGTTGTATTCCATCACTGAAAACTTGACTCCGAGGAGTTTGGCTTATGTAAAACAAACCCCCACAATGAGCTCTGAGCAACATGTGTGTATTTATTCTGAATGGAGAATAATTGCCAGATGGAAATTTCCATGCAGATAGAATGGGGTTGATTAAATATATAATTCCATGGCCATAAAAAAGCAGGACAAAGGGGAGGAAGGAAAAAAAGATCTACTGTCATATGTGAATAATCTATATTCTGCATAAAACAGAACCATATTGTATCCATAACCATCACACACATGTGCTGATGCGGAGACACACAGAGGCAGCAGGGTCTAAATGCGCTCGCACACACAGCCGTTCTTTAATTACAACTGGATTGTGGAAACAATGAAAATTAAGTGCAGCACAGGCCCTCAACCACAAGTATTTAAACAACAAATGATTCATCTTATTTACGTCATTCTCGGCTCTCTAAGCTGCTCCACACACACTTTGAAATAAAATCTCACCAAATTGAATCAAGGAGGCCCACTTAAACAAGACAAATAAAAAACAGATAGATGCTAGAAAACAAAAGAACTCCATGTACCTTCAACAGAGCCGAGGCTCAAGCCAGAGTCTGAACATCTGCATGCGTTTAGGTGAACGAGCCCCCCCTTTCTCCTTCCCCTTCCCCTTTTTCTCAGAGTAATGACAGCGCCAGGGCCTGTGGTTCTATTTAACAATCTCAGAGCCCATGATTATTCCTCGCCTCAGAAGATGATACCTCCAGCCTGTAATCTGGCCCTGACCTTCACCGCTGGAGGGAGGGGGAGCCAGTTGGGTGTCAGGGTCAAAGCTCGGACACCCCCCCGTAAATTGGCCACCGGAGACATTAAGAGAACAGTAGAGGAATGGAGTCGAGTCTTGGTGAAAGGCAGAGAGGGAAACAGACGAAAGGCAGGAAGTAAGAGGGAGGAATAAAGAAGACAGAGAGGAGCGGAAGAAAGAGGACACAAATGAGGGAAGGAAAGATAAGAGGAGCAAAGATGAGAGAGGAGAGATACAAGCAGAGGAGGATGTGGTTTGTTGAGGGGCAGATATGGCCTATCTATTGCTTACTCCAGTGCCTGTGAGCTCAGTGGGAGAGGTGGAGGTGGATTTTTACAGAATCTGGAAGGGCCTCTGGGAAAGGTGGAGACAACTGGTACCGCTCCCTGGGCCCCAAACAAGCAGCAGTCTTTAATCACCAAATACACATGCTACAAACCAGATGAGTGTATGTGGATCTCTATGCAAAAAAAGACACACACACACACACACACACAGTTTCCATCCTTTGTGGTTTCTGCAGCCAAGTTGTTGTTTCCTTTCAGCGCTGGATGCTTTTATCTGTCTGCTTTGTACCGCAGTCCCTTAATGAAGGGCAGTATGTAAGGAAGAGGGAGTTCACACAGACACACTGCTCTGCAGCTCAGAGGAAACATCAAAGACAACCATCGAGTCCTCCTTCCCATGAGGGTGCAGAACAAGGTATAGGCACCGCCAAATTAAAAGACACGATTCAGCGCTAAGTAAAATGAAACAAATCAATCAACCAGCTGCCAAAAGCGAACCTTGTCTCAAATTAAAATCTGATATCAGGAGGTATCTTGCTAAGCGCACAAGCAGGGGACCAGCAGGACTTGTGTTGAACACATGGCCCCCGCAACCCCCACCAACACCACCACCTCCATGCTCATTACATCCATTGAGGGAGCTAATGAGAGAGCAGGCTGGGTCTCACCGCAGTCTGCAGTTTAACGTCTAAACACATGGCATCTCCATCCACATCGCCCACGGTGTCGGGCTCAAATCTGCCCACCACATGTGTAATTAACTGCTTTCTGGCATCTCGCAGCCCTCATTCTTTCACTATCAGATCACACGCTGCTCTGGAGGCTACGCAAATGTGTTAGCATTTTGCAGGAAAGTGTTCATTGTTTTCGACCAGTGAGGTACACCTGAAAGCCATGCACATCCACACAGTGTGTGATGTTAGGTATGGGGGAGACAGACGGAAAACCACATGTGTGGGACAGACGCTTCAGCGGGAATGACAAGGAGATGTGTTAGATCTCAGTTGTCTTAAAAAACAGAGCATTGGAAATATGCGCTGACAGTGTTCCATGTAAACAGGTTCTGTCTTCCAGACGCCTTGACATAAGAGACAGAGAGGTGTGTGATGTTTGTTCCTGTTTAATGCAGCAGTTCTGCCAAGCTTCCCTAAAGCCTCAGCCTACTGCCAGACTTTTATGTGGGATAGGGTAACCAGGGGAAGCTTTCATAGCTCCCTACCAGGTGACATCAGACGTCCCCCAGCAGTCTCTCTCTCTCTGCCTGCCTACCACCCATCCTCCCCCTGGAAAACACTGCACATCTTTGTTCTCACATCCCCCCCTCAAGCTCACCCCCTATATAAAGTGCACACGTATGAGCACACGAGCTACTTTTAGTCCATTCTTCCAAACATACGATGCACAGCTAATTCTGAGAATCACATCTTCAAAAACAGCGGAGGCTAGCATAAAGATTGTTTACACGATTCCTCTGGCCTCGGGGTATGAAATATGGCAACTTGATCAGATGTCTGGATGTGAATCCAAGTACAAACATATGCTGGAAAAAGCACAAAAACAGGATACAGCCTGGATGCTTTTTCATATAATTTTGAAGCTACGTGGTTTTCTGAAATACTTTGCATAGCTCTT
>JAQFJA010000025.1:14129116-14141424 GCA_029874485.1 Naso brachycentron | reverse complement strand
ACAGAGTCCACCTCTCTTCTGTTGAGCGCAACAATTTAATCCAGGATATTGTGGTGGAGACAGGTCTCTGTGAAGCTGTGGACACAACAGTCTCTAATTTTACATTGCTTGGCCAACCTGAATCCCATTTCACCTATTTGATTTTGCAGTGATTGGACATTAGGAACAAGCAGCCTTAAGTCCAAGCTGGGCTAATGGCTCTCTGGCTCTCTTTGCTCTCCTCCTGGGGCGAGTCTGGCTGGGTGGTCAGAAGGTGCTGTGGGTAGTGATTATCTCAAAATCTCACTGCCCTTAATCCAACCCACACTTCCTTTTCTAATACTGATGACAGCATTTCTCTCAAAGGTAATACACGTGTCAGCAATAAAGCCAAAAATATAACAAACAAATTTTTAAAAATGAATCAAGTTTGAATGAGCTACCAGTTGCTGCATCTGTGTACATTGCAGTCAAGTTTTGCATTTGTGCTGCTAGTGGCAAAGGCTTCCAATTCAACCATTTGTGCAGTACTTTTAACAATTTAAAATGTTTATTACATTCATTACCATATAAGTAAGTTTTTCAGCTGTTGATCCATTACTTGAAACTATTTTAACATTTCTCCAACACTTTTAGCTTGTTAAATCAACTGTTTATTTTATTTCAACAGCTTCATGACTTTAAGATAACTATTCAAACTATTTAATCACTTTTTGCTAACTATTTTCAACTGTATATTTATAGCTTTTGCTAGGCTAACTATTTCACAGTTCATTCATTACTTTAGTTAATATTTTATCTGTCAGCCGTTGCTTTTAGCTAACTATTGCAACTGATTTATTAGGTTTAGCTTACCGTTGCAAACATTTTACATTTAGCTAGCTCTTTACGTTGTTTATCTATATGCCTACTTTTAGCTCCTTTGTTGATCAATACATTTAGCTGATACTTCATTTTTCAAAAACAGCTGTAATAATTTTCACACAAAATTCTGTGGCACTCCTGCTACTAAGGGCTTGTGGATGAGGTGACTTCTGGTTCCCTAAACAAGTCTTCCTGCAGGGCAAGAAAAGGTTCAGGGTCAAGACCACAGCTCTACAGTCCACCGGTTACTGCTCCCTTTGGGTAACATATACAGAGAAGTAAAGATCCATATGACTGAGCACGATAAGAGGAGCTTTTGCGGCTGTGACCAATCAGCCAGTAATGTTGCATGAACTCTCAATGCATCCATCTGGGAGGCACATTGGCCAAACAGAGACTGATGGCTGTTTTACTGTATTATTATCGCATTCAGCCCTCCGGGGGATCAGACTCGTCCGTCAAACAGCCAAAATACAGAGTGCAGTGCAGTGGATGCAACAAATAACCAAGACAGACAGGCAAACACACAGGCAGGGCCCCTCGTAAGTCATCTGCTATAGCCTAACTATTTCCAATGACACTTGCCAAACCAGAGGTCCTTGGAGACACCACTTGTTTGCATAATTGGTACTGTTCTTCCTTACTATGAAATATTTAAGACTTGAGCCCATCCTGCCAACATTTTTGGTTAAAATATGTCTTAGCTTTTTGACACTGACTATATTAGATCTGACACACACAAAAATAAGCTGCAGCATATCCAAAGTGGCTGCACCCTTTTTATCTCCTGTCTCTGTGTTGTTGTGTAACTCTCTGACTGTCCGCTGCTGCTGCCTCCTCCAGCAGGAGTGGATTGTAAGTCTCAAAGACCACGAGAATTCTTGACATTGCAAGAACAGGCTTAATTCCAAGCTGTGAAGTTCCTCACAGGCCTGGAACTAGACAGGGGGTCACCCCAGGGTCAACACCAAGTGTTTTCCTGAGGATTCCTGAAAATACTCTCCTGCTGTGCTCAGGAGGCAGAAAAGACTCTGTGATCCCGAGACGATGTAAAGGAAGCCTGGATATGTGAAGCGGATCATTGCTGAAGGACGACTGGTTGGAAATGTTTTGGCATGTAAGATGCAACTTCCCATGAAAAAGGGGACAAAGTTAAAAGCTGAAGAGGAACAGATGAGATGTACAGAAAAGAAATAAGCACATGGGCCAATTACTGAGGCACCAAAATCACGCAAAGCTCATTCATATTTCTGTTGAATTATTCTCAAAGAAAAATTACTGGTCAAAAAAAATGAGAAGGATGTGAGGGTATGCGTATGATAAATTGCTTTTGAAAACGTAGCTACAAGACAAGAATTTTAAAGCCTCATAGTGCAAACCATGAATTATAATTTTTATTTGTGACACATCACAGAAATACGCCAAGGAGAGATTTTTGAGGCCACAGTCGGCGAGACTGCAACATCTGTGCTTCTTCTTTTTAGACTGAAGCTGCCATGTGTGCACTTTAGTGACCTGACAGACTAGCTGTGTGTGCCTGAAACACTGTTCCCCAGTGTGAAATTCTGCAACGTAATTCATCCATGGCACAAGCAGAGATCAAAAGGCTATGGTGCAGAGGGCAGCTCAGCAGAGCGCACAGAGAGCTGCTGCTTTCACAGCCATAATTACTGGAAACCAGGGCTGTGAGGCTATAAGAAGTGAGCAGAAGTACTTAAAACATGAGCCAAGTTAGCCTAGCTCGGCTGCTTGTATAGTCTTATCTTATCTCAGGTATAAAGCTACAAGCCTGATGGAGTCTCGTTCTCTATCACACAAGTCTGGAGGCAGTCCACTTAAAAGCATTAAGTGTGACACTCAATGTTTGATAAAAGTCCTTGAAAGACGATTTACGCTTCAAAAAGCAGAAGGAGCTGATGTGCAGTAACACCTTAAGTGCTATGAAATAATCAGGTGCTGCCAGGATGGAGCAGCTCTCAAGGCAGAGCACATGACACTGCGGGTCAAAGTTCAAATATTCTGATACACTGGCATTCTTGAAATGATAGGATCAGTCAGCCCCTATCAACACAAAGAAGTAAGTGCTGGTTATAAAGAAAGATCTTTCAGAACTTTGCTGCATGTATTTTTAGGCAAAACTAATGCCTGAAATCTTCACTGTTACTGTTTGTAACACGACCTTTAAAAAGCCGATATTCTCATGAGCTAAAGCCGTTTTTTCCCTAATTTTTAAATGCGTTTTACAGTGTTCTCTTTTTTTGTGAAGCTATACGCTACAAAAGCCACAAAGAAGTAACATCATGAAATAAAAATCCTGATTTAGAAGAGTGTGTTTTCTTTGTGAAGCACCTCCTTTGAGCAGTTGGTGTCTCTGAAAAGCTCTCGGTGAGGCGGGGGGGGGGGCAGGCATCTCAAAGAGAACTGCTGTTTATTTGAAATTAGCCTTTAGGTAAACATGTTACATGGCACACAGGGCTAGGTCAGCTTTTGAAGTGGAGGGGCTCAGGAAAGAAATGGGTGGGGGAAGAAAAGAAGGCTGCCTTCAGAGGAAATGAGAACAGTGGCCTCTTTCAGCACTGTTTCATCCTCTCCCTCCCTCTCTATCACATATAGAAAGAGCACAAAAGGTGTTTGGGTATATAAATACACCAACTCAGACTCTGAGAACCTCAGAATTCTTATTTCTTATACACACATACGTTGAGTGACTCCACAATCATTCTTTTCCTGAAATAATTTCCCCTGAAAAATGACCACCCGTGACAAAAATAAACCACTTCCTTTCAATGAAGACCCATTGAGGGTTTTGATGATGGGAACAGGTTTGTGTAACAAAAGCAAGTTTGCAGCAATTCCCCATTGGAGAGGAATGTGATGTGCAGAAGAGGGGCCAGGCCTGTGCTGTCTGCAGAGCCTGGATCCAAGCTTTGAAGCTGCTCGTGTGTTTCAACAGCTAACCACTTTCAGATGGGACTGTGGCGTTTTATGAGCTGAGTAATAGCGATACCTACACATGTGCAGGCTTGGGGTCCCAAAGAGGGGGAGGCTTGGCTCAGAGAAGAGAGAAAGATGCCTAACTCCTCTGGGATCTGGGTTTGGGTGTGTTTGATAAATGTCTATACGGCATTCTGTATATGAAATTGGAGGACAGAAAGACACATATTGTGAAAAGCTTGTTCACTCATGAGCGCAGTTCTGCTATAAATTCCTCATATTTTTGAAGCACTTGAACATTTAATGTAATTAAAGTGTTTACTCTTCTACGGAATAAACTAGGCTCCCACCGATATATCGCTTTGCAGATATTATATCAGTATCTGCGTATATGTTCTCTGATATGCGCCGGTATTAAAACTGTGTTTTAAGATCAAAAAATTGCTTGGACTCATGTTTTAAAATGGTGTAATTACAGAGTTTGTCCAGCAGAGGTTGATCCGTCATTCAATAACTAATAAGGTGAGTGTTTGCTGTTCAGTGCGCTGGTGTTTGGATGGAATAAAGTTTGTTCAAATTTGAGATGTTCTGCCTCCGTTACATATCTTTGTCAAAGGTGTTTGATAACCACATTCAGCTGTTATCATAAACGCATAATACCAGTTCATATATCGGATATCGGAATTGTCTTGCTCTCTAATATCGGTATCTGCATAGGCACGAAAAATCAGTCGGGTTCTGGAATAAACGATCGCATTCACGGAAATGCTGCTAAATCTGACAAGGAACGCCTCAACTGTCAACTGTTCTATGAGAAAAATACCCCTGCAGAATGCTTTATCTATATATAATGAATACAACAGCACCAAACGCTACAACATTACAACAATGCGTAACAATGGCAGCAGCTCTGAGTGCCCTCCACTGGACTTTTTTTTTTAGCCAACAGGAAGAAGCCAGGGTTTGTGGTGTGTGGTGGTTCACTCTCCAGTTTCAAACCTAGCAGGGCGTCAGGTTCAGGAATGTGGAGCAAGGATGGAAGTTTGAACAATTCAGGGGTGACTCTGAAGCCTTTTTTTTTCTAAAGAACAACACTGAAAGTGAATGTAAACTATCCAAGGGTCTGACGGAGAGTCATGTGGCATCACAACACGAGGAGTGTCGATGAGAAGCTCAAAAACAACAAGGTCAAGCTACATTTTATAAACATTTTTGAGATTATTTTTGTTCTGGCATTGCTGACAATGATCTGTTCTGTCCATATGCTTTTTTTTTTTACTCATGTGGACAACAGAAAAAAAGGTATTCACTGGGAAGATTTATGTTCCAAGTTATTCACTGCTATGAGTGTTTTGTGCTGCACACTGTGTCACATACTCTGTGTTTGTATTGTGGAATATATGTCAGGTCAGCATCTGACCTTCATGGAGAAAATCTCAAGTTTCCACTGATTGAATTCATGCTGTAACAAACTCAATTGGAAAGGTGGATTCTCCTGCTCCTTTTAAACAAACAAGCAAAACCCCAGTCCAGCCTCCCTTTCATCCTGCAAATATTCAAAGCAACAAAATATTTGACAGAATGGATCTATAATGTCTTATCTAATAAAGGTTAAGTTATACACCGAGTTTGACGCTTTCTATGTTCTCTCCAAGCTCCTCACATGAACTACACTCGATGAAAATGTAATAAACAATTTAATCAATTAACAAAGGCTGTAATGACAGCATATAATAACACCACCAACAACCATAACTGAAAAAATATGATATTCCCCGAGCTGCTCTGAGGCTTGCGAAATGAAGTCCACTTGGAAAAGAGCTAAAGCTTTCTGAGGGGGAACAGGGGTTTATGTGGAAACATACCTTACACACTAAAATGTAATAACCTTTGAGTCTCCCGGTGTTTTACTTGGCTGGGAGAAGCATAAGATCAAACACAGACTTGGATCCAGCAGCCTTTGCCAAAAATGTCAGCGCTAAGCACTGGGCTCCAGCTTCAGGTATTTTCTTTCCCTTGGCAGGGAGCAAGAGTAAAGACACAGAGCAGTGTTAACCCTCGGCGGGGCTGTCCCGAACTGCTACTAGCACACAAAACCAATGAAGGGGAAGTGAGGTCTCCCTGGTGTCATCGGTGACCATGCATGTCTAGGTCATGTGGTGTCGCTGAAAAACTGGGATGGGCTCCATTCAGGAAGCTGAGATATTCACGTACAACTGCATGCTTGATGACTCTCTGCAATCTGGTCCTGTAAGGCTACGCTGATCTCTCTGAAGTACACAAACAGATATCTCATAAATATCATGAAAAGCCGTGACTTCAAAGCAGCAATGACGGGACTAAGATAACTGCAAAGGCATCAGAGCTGCATTTTATATGTCTGCAGATAACAGCGCCAATAATGAAGGAAGTTAAGCTGCCAGTTCTCTTGTCTAAATTTATATTTTTCTCTTTTGAGCTGTAGGAGAAATTTAAATAATTGTTTACGCCATCAAGTATATGGAAACTGAATGCTGTCTTGTTAAAACAATAGCTGTCACAAAGTTGTCTCTTTAAAAATAACAGATCCAATCATGAGATTGTTACTTCACATATTGTGATTAGCTATTTTTTTAATAGCTCTGGCAAAAAATGCTACTTTAATGTTCATATGACTGCTTCAGCCAGGAGATTGTTAACTGAGCTTTAAGACTTGAAATAGGGGGAAACAGCTAACCTGGCTCGTCTAAGGTTGACGAAATCTGTGTACCAGCACCTCCAAAGCTCACTTTATATCCAATAACTAATTTGTAAGGGGACTATTTTTTTGCAGGGAGAAGTGACTTTCTAAACAAACAAGGTAATACGTGCTGAGCCTTACCGTGCGTTTGGTCCGAAATCAGCATTTCATTAAATCAGTGCCAGTGGGGCTGCGTTGGTGGAAGCATGTTGCTTCAGGTATTAGTGAGACATTAAATGCGATCCAGGGATTAGAGTTTGAGTGAGAGATCCATGAATTTAAAGGCTCAAGCGCCACATCGCTGCACAAAGGTTTATAATAGTTACACAGGATTTCATAACTCGGGTGTAATCTAATGATTGGCCAATGCAGCACCTTGCCAGATGACATTACGTTGCATCAAAAAGTTGAGCCAAGTTCATCCCTCTGCTTTTGTGCCAGTATTCTGTCAACATTTGCTGCCTGCTGAGATGTGCAATAGCTACATTAGCGTTGGGGTTTGCGATACTGATTTGCACTACAGTAGCCAGAAAGAGAGAGATGTATTTTTTCACGCATGACTGGAAAATCAAAATGTGCACGACTACGCCACCGGTTATGACGGTGTCTAATAGAGAGAGGCATGTTTACAGGCAGCAAGATCAGGGTCATTCTGCCTTGAAAGTGGTGGGGTGGTGGCTCTGACTCATTTAGCCGCCAGGAGATTCACCTGTGTGATAGAGAGATATTTTCAAATTTGAACTGAACCAGGTCTTTTTGGGCCCCTGAGCGCCACGCACTGTGTATATCCCACGTGTTGACCACTACGTCAAATTGGCTTCAAGCATGGCACACTTCCAGGGGGCTTAAGCCTGATTCATGCTTCTGCGTTGGCGGCTCACGAAGCCTACGCTGGAAGCAACGCAAGTGGCCTACACCGTTGAGAGCATTTATACCTGTGCACTGGCATGTCCACATTGCTTTGCAGTTGGGTAAATGCCACTGTACTGACTTCATTGTGTTCTTCGTAACCATAAACAATGGCGAGTGCAGCTGAGTTGGGGCTGATAAACATGAGATATGAGATACTTTCATGACAGGAATTGCAACACAGAAAGGATAAAACACATCAGTGGAAACTGTGTACGAATTGTGAATTGTGGAGATGCGAGTCTACTAAGCCGACCAATCACTGTCATTGCAGTCGGCGTCATTGCTATGCAGTTCTAAGGAGGTGCACCTCAAGCCATGGTGTAGGCTCCAGCTTTAGTTCTAGCAACCTGTTGGGTACAGGCTGTTGGTATCTAAGGTAGCTCAATCAATCTCTTGCTGTCTGAAAGCACCTTAAGTAGTGATGAAAAGCTGATTTTGAGGTCTTTAGGCAGAGTCAAGCTAGCTGCTTCTGCCTGTTTTAAGTCTTCATGCTAAGCTGCTTGCTACAGCTTCACATACTGTTCAGACATGAGAGTGGTATCAACCTTTTCATCCAATTTTTTGGCAAAACAGCAACTTATTCCCTTTTCTCTTGAGAGACAATGTTTAGAAGACCAACTGGGGCGAACAGGCAACAGTCCCAGGGCAAAAGGCTTCTCTGTGTGACATGTGTGATAGCTCTTTGATTCCTCCTGATGGCCAGAGAGAGGCCTCGCTCCCTTCATGAGTGCAGGTCACAGGGGAATTTAAGTGAGAAAGTGAGCAAACTGCTTCAAAGCACTTCAGACAGTATAAATATCTTCAGAAAAATAAACATTTAATCTGCCAGCAGTGTTCTAATGTCTCTCTCCATTAGGTCCAGGCCGCACAAACCGCTCTTCGCCTCTCACTCAGTCATCTGCTTGCAAACACACAGACAGAGAGGGAGAGAGGGACTCGACCTCTGACTCACAGGCGAAGCCATGTGGCGGTACGCACTGAGACACTTAAACATGAAAGAATAGATAAAACAAACTTCTCCCACTTGTGACGAGTGTCGAAGCAAACAGGGCGATGATGTTCACACTGACAGACAAGTGAATGTTTATTCTGGACAACTGGCAACCAACATAGAAAAAAAGTCCCGAGAGAGGACTGTGATTTGCATGTTTAACAGCTGTTCCAGGCAAGGTGAGATCCATGGTCAGCTCAACATTGCTGTGGACAAGAAGGAAGAAGCTCTGCATTACGCCCCTTCCCCCACTACCTTTAAAACCCCTCAAATATCTCCCTCATGAAAAAAAAACACCCTTAAACCCCCCACTCCTCCTCCTCCTCCTCTTTTCCTCCTCCCCGCCACCCTCTCCCACCCCATTTCCACCACAGCCCCTCTCCCTGCTCCAGGATTTTGCTGTACAAACCAGGAACAGATGTCTGCCGGGGCCGTGCTGAAAGACCCCGCTGTTCTGGATGCCAGCCACATGCTTTTCATTCAGAGATGAAGGCTCACAGCTCGCCTTCTTGTGAAGCCAATTTTACTGAAAAAAAAAAAAAAAAGGACGTGGAAAAAAACAAACCCTCCAAATGCCTTTAAGTCCTTTCAAAAACCAGAACATACATGAGCACACCTTTTTGTCTCCTCTAAACCATGTACTGCTCCCTGCTAATGCATCAGCGACAGGCTTTTCTCTCTCTTTTTTCAATATTTGCAGACGTTAAAAAAAAAAAAAAGTCATGTGATGTTGCTGATAAGGTCTTGAAGTACTGCATAATCATATCCAGGACGCACAAATCAAAACCCAAAAGAAAGGACCTCAGTTTTAGACTTGTGGCTGTGTACTAAAAAATAAAACATTATTTAAGGTCACAGCCTTAAGATTACATGGGTCTCCCAGCCTCAGATCCAAATCAAATACTGCCTGCTCACAATTAACATGGCGACTCGAAGATATACCCAAATGCCCAGCAGCTAATATGGCCAAACACAACATCCATGTTAAGCAAGATTGCCAAATGAGGATTTTTTTATATTATGGGAAAGTCTTATTCACAGATTCCAAATGAAAGTTAAAAAAACATTAGCTTACAATTAGCTCAGTGAGCCGTTCGGGAACTCTGCTCTTAAACTGAATTTATTATTGAGGAGTGAGTGCTATGTAACGCTCCGAAAGTCAAAATAAATTTACGTCTCGGAGCTTTTGGCACATCATTACATCCAACCGAATCCCCAACCAAGCCTTTTTTACTTCAAGTGTGATATTATGACCTTTCAAAGTGGAATAATAAAGGTCTTTGTTGTGGAGTTTAAAATGTTGACACCCTCCATCATCACAGGTCAAGTCTATGGGAAGTTTTGAGACAAAAGAAGGTGCTGAAAGGCTGAATTAGCCTGTCATTATTTGGGCATCCAAGCATGTCTGTTTGAAGCTCCAAAATGAAGCACTGTGGTTGTGTGTGTGGGGGACTGGGCTGTTGATGTGTTGATGTTTCCAGAGGTGAAACACAGTGAACCTTCACAGAGCTCTTCCACTAATGAACACAGGTCTGGGTAAGTACAGGGATGGGACGTTTCTGCATTTTACATATTCGATAACTACAGACTAGGTTCATTTTTGGGAGGTGGGGTGGGTGACTAAGCCCTGAAATGCTACTCTGATCTCACCTGTAATATCAGTACATAACGCCAGGTGCTCGGACAGGTAACGCTTGTCTTGAACACCTGCGGCTAAGTGTCAAGATCTTGATGACTGCAGCCAGGATGAGCCAAGTCATCCTGCTGAATCATGCTGTCTTTGTCCACTCTTTAAGGAGCCCATAGCACTACATGCTGAAGGCAGCCTGCCAGACGCAATCTTGAATCATGGTTTGCAGAAATATCAATATTTAAACAGCCTTTTCCATCCTTTGATCTTTTGTTATTTCCTGCTAAAGCGTGGCAAAGCATTCCCAATTTGCTGGATAGGAACGGCTGTTCTGTGGAGGAGATTCACAGGTTTACACAAACTGATGTCGGGCACAGGCTATGTTAGCTGTTTTTTTTTTTGTCCCCTAGTTGTGCTCCATCCCTCAGCCCATCCCCCAGGACAGGGAAGGGGGATAGAGGGGTGAGGGTTCGAAGGCTCCACTGATATCAGAGCCCTTTTATAACTCCCAGCTCTGCGCTTTGAAGTCACAGCCAGACAGCTCAGGAATCCTACTCCCCCTTTGACAATGAGGAGGGGGATGGTCCGAGCTAAAGAGTGTGTTTGGCCAATTTCCTCCTCTACCAAATCATAAGTAATTTCATCATCGTCATCAACTGGGAGGAAGTGCAGACACAGTTATCTAGTGAGAGCCATATGCCAAAACATTGCATGGCTGTAATTGATTTAAAGGCTTCAAATTAGCTGTAAAAAACTGTATAATTACTGCTTTTTTCCATTTGACTTCGACTTGTTTAATCTTGGTCGAAACCCCAGACATCTAAGAGTCCATAATCCAATAATTATATGTGGAAATGTGACAATGTAATTCGATCCCAGCAAAGAATTAACCCAAACGTGGAAATGGTGTTACTGTCTTACAGCGGAGACAAATTCTATTTGAGTTGAACGTCATGCTGTTAGACAGAAAACTATACAGCATGAAAACCATCCTGTGCAACACTGTGTATCTTTACATTATTGTTACAGGCTCATTTAAAATAGCATGAATAAAGCTGTAAGACACTAACATATTGCCTCTGTGATACAATATAAAACATATGGTCACAGTATCAATTTCATTCATGATACCTGATTATTTCGTATTGGACACTTGGCATTTGGACTCCACCTTTCCAATGTTTTCATTGTGGATTTATATGCAAATTATTTAATCGTCATTTATTAGTGTTTTGGTCCAGAAAATGTCGGAAAAATAGTGAAAAATACCCACTATGATATTGCAAATTCCCAAATTAATACTTCTAACTACCGGTTTGTCTGATCTACGACACTAGTTTGGCTTATTTTGTTTGGAAAATTACTTCAACAAGCAGTTATTGATTAGTTTTCTGAAAGTACACTGATCAGTTAACCAACTAGTAGTTTCAGCTCTACTTTGCATCATACTCGGGTTTTGTTTCCCGCACAATCTGCACATGAATACTGCTTAAAACATGCAAAGTGGAACCGTTGCTTCAGTTAAAAGTAGCATGTTCAAAGTAATTGTGCTTCCCCAATATGAAACACCATATTTCGGAAAACGCTTCCCTTTTGTCTTTTATGCCCAGAGTAATATTTTACCATTGCTACATATCAGGACCGGTAAGAGCAGGTTAGATACATGCTGAGAATTATCCAGTTCTGGTTCTGACAACGAGCCTCTAATGTTACTCAGTAATGATGCAAAATAAATCAGGGCCGTGACTTTGATGGAAAGGAGGGTGGGACCCACCCACTAATAAGTGTCAAGCCTGTGCCTTTGGTGGTTTCCCTTCAGGGGAGTGTGAGCGCAGACTCCTCTGAAGCAGAGTAAAGTTCTCTTTTAATTTGCCATGAGTGGGCGGTTTATTGCCCTGATATAATCTATAACTCTTTCACTATTACAACCACCCACCTCACAGATTATCAGAGCCTCTGCGTAAATTTCTCCCAGTTTCTATCTGAGAGCTCGTGGGCTCTCGCGCCCCTCGAAACGACATGCTAATTGAAGTGATGTAATGTTATGCCACAGAGGGCTGCCCACCGGGAGCCGCACTAGAATGGGAGGCATTGAGGAAAAAGACACAGCCCTGAGTCATGATGCCAGCAGCCACAAGAGCAAACTTTATATCCCTCAGTCTGAGAAACGACTACCTTTCCTTCCATCCAGTCTGTGTCTGTGTGTGTCTGTGTGTGTGTGTGTGTGTGTGTGTGTGTGTGTGTGTGTGTGCTGCTCTGCCAAGACGCTTCACACATGA
>JAQFJA010000025.1:14097497-14107626 GCA_029874485.1 Naso brachycentron | reverse complement strand
TAACCTAACAAACTAAAAACAAAATATAATAATAAAATCAAAGAAAGAGAAAAAAACTATAGAGACACAAATTAAGGAAAAAAACAAACAAACAAAAAACAACAACAACAACAGAGCATATCACATCAGATTTTATCCCAACGTATGCTAATTCCCAAAATGACTAATCAGCATTATTGTTAATGTGATTCTTTAGAAGTCTCTTAAAACTTGTCTAACTGGGTGTTTCAGTGATCATAGTTGGTTGTGATTGTGATTTTTCATGTTTTTAAAAGTTGCATTTAATGATGTTTCCGTAATCAATCTTTATGTAGAGGCCCCAAAGTAAAACACTGTGGTGTTTGCAACAAGTGTGTGGAAGATTTTGATCACCATTGCAAATGGCTCAACACCTGCGTGGGTGGCAGAAACTACTGGTAAGTAACTATTTTGGATGAACCAGTGTGCTTCCTGTGCCTGCCCTTATGGCTGGTGGTCAATTGTAAAATTTGTGCTGTATGAGTGAAAATCTGGCTTTGTGTGTTGCTTTTTCAGGTGCTTCTTTGTGGCACTGTGCTCTGCTACGCTCGGCGTCTTCCTGCTTGTTGTTGTCATCTTATTCATTTTTATTCAGCATTACCTGGATCCAGACAGCCTGCGGACGGCCCCACAGTTTGACAGTGAGTCACCAGAATGTTGAGCTTTCTTTATTTGACTGAATAGAAAGCATAAAAATGGCTTTGGTGATATTTAAAGGACCGTACCAGTCTATTTTTGACCTCTCACCATTTGAGATCGCCACTATCTTCTGCAAATGCTGCTAAAATTCGACCGTGTGTATTCCTCAGTAGATCTCAGACCACATTTTTAAACCCAATTTATCGCCATTCATGTTGAAACAGCGTATAAAAACACAGTAGAACAAGTGAAAGTTGCTAAGTATAGGTAATTCAGCCTCCTTAATAAAAATAATAAGAACAATAATAATAATAATATTTCCTTTATTGATCCCCTTGGGGAGATTCATCCTCTGCATTTAACCCATCCTATTCGTAGTTAACCTTAACTACACATGCTAGGAGCAGTGGGCTGCTGCGGTACGGCGCCCAGGGACCAACTTTAGATCTTATGCCGATGCCTTGCACAGCCTCTGTATATGGGGCACCTGCTCCATCAACTGAGCCACCAGTCAAAGACGAACGTCTATCTTTATTTGGTCAAAAATTGCTGAGCGAGAAAGAGGAGGCAGCTGGGAGCCGTTAAGATGAAAGTTATTACACCTGGGGAAAAAAGTTCCTTACAAGTGCTGCCTTCCTAGCTTGAATATTAGCGTGAAGAAGGATATTGACACAGATGTCACACATTTTCAGGTATCTTCTGTAACGTTTATTGAATATGGACAACATGTAAACAAACATGATATCTCAAAGGTAAAGATGTTTGGGGGAAAATTTGTGGGGTTTATGAAACCGATGTGGCTGATGTTGACAAAGGACAATGAGATGTAGTAACACTGGTATGGTCCTTTAAGACAACTGCATACTTTAAAAGCGTCATGTGTGTTGTTCCCTCTTTCTGTAGGAATGCTGGGAAATAGCACCTGGCTAGTGTTTTTACCCCTGGCACCCATAAAGACGAGTTCAGCCGGTCTCCTTATATTAGCCTTCATAACAGTGATGCTGAGCATCACCAGCCTGCTGCTGCTCTGCCATCTGCTGGGCTTCCACTTTTACCTTTGTGAGTCACAATATTCAAGGTATTTAATAGGGTTTGTTTCTCTTCATCCAGTCTTCAATCCATTTCCCTGTGGTGTGCCCTCTTGTCTTTACAGTCTATAAAGGCATCAGCACATATGATTATGTAAAGATGCGGCGCCAGAAAGAAGCCAGAAATCGAGACTCTGAGGCAGGAAATCCAAATAATGCCAAAAGCAACAACAAGGCCCAAAAGGTGAGACCTGTCCATTGCCTCTTAATGTCAGCTACGTTTTCATTCTGTCATTCACTTTGAACATTGGTGTTTTCCTTTAAAAGAGTCCAGAGACCTCAATTGACTGTGAGCCGGCATTATCACAGAGTTCAAGGTATAAATAATACCTGACACTTTTCTAATGGGATTAGTAAAGCTGACTTTATTGAAGCAATCAATAAAAGAATTTAAAATAATTAATGCCACTCTGGTTTTTCTGCAGTACATGCAAATTTGAGGATAAAAGCGCAATCACGAGCCGATTTTCACAGTCCATATGCGCTGAGGTAAGCATGCCCACTTTTATCTCCTTTGAGTGATTTCTACTTAATCAAATGGGTAATACTGCATTACAAATTTGTTTTGATCCAGTTGGAAAACTTTAAAAAATCAGCAGAAAAGGAGAATAGTTTCCATTATGGTACTGAAAAACCCACAGAAAACATGTCACGTGAGTATTTTAGTTTACCTTTCCCCTTCTCAATCTATCTTTACACAAAGATGAAGGTGCAAAAATATTAAAAATGCCTTCATAGTTTACAAACAAATAAAACACCCCAAACTCTAACCTCAGGGAAGTTTCACACTGTTTACAACAGGAATGTTGTTGTTGGATTGCATCACTGTGTACAGGAATGTAATGTTCTTGGTCTCTGAGTGTAAATAACTGTAGCTTAAGTATGCATACAAATCCGTGACAGACCTTGACCTCTGTTTGTTAAGTAACACTTACATTTTATAACACTTATCGCTTTTTGTTTTCTGTGTCTGAAAGATGAAATATGCATGAGGGACATCAAAAGCTGGAAGCCTGATGCTCACAAAGACGCACAAAGTGCCGGTGTGAAGTCTGCCGATAGCATTCCTGGAGTGCAGGACCCTCTGGGCAGCTCAATTATGACTCCAGATGATACTTAACAGCAGCGTGCATGGAGGTTTTTAGGATATGCTGCTCTGAGGAACTACTTTTAAAATTAAAATGTGCTTTTATGAAACAGAGCCAGGCAACCATGGATCATGGTTGATAACGTTAAGAGGACATCTTGCACTCAACACCGCAGCTTCTTGATGTGCGTCATGGATTTTTTTTAATGTTCAGTGGATATTTTTATGTACATAACTCTGGACCCCGGCCGAGTATTATTCCTTTTTATCAATGCAATGTGTTTTGTTTTGGTTTTTTTTTTGTGATGATGGTTGAATTATTTAAAGTTTGTTGTTGTTGTTGTTGTTGTTGTTGTTGTTGTTGTTGTTTTTAAATCTCACTGACTTGTAGAGAAACCAGTCCAACCCCACTTTCAGGTTAGCCTCTGTGCCACTAGACAAAGTCAGATAGGTGGATTTTTGGTACCTTCCTAACAAACTGAAACATGATACACAAGTTTACTGATCATATTTAAAGCCAAATGTGTATGGAGAACTGTACTGACAGTAACATTTTAGTGTCTTGTGATTTTACCTGATCAAAGAGGCAAGGGACTGGCGAAATACCTTCTAGTTGAAGGAAGTGGAGCAGATGTGAACTTGAAAAAGGGGCAGAGCTTCAGCTCTCTGTTACTCTGTTATTAACTGTTGATTTCACAATGCTAGCAGCGGCCACAGGCCGTTTTAGCTAATTTTGATATAGATATAAAAAAATATAAATTTATGTTTTCACGTTTGGTTCTTTTTTTCTTCTCCTTGAGCCTACTTGCCACTTTGGCGCTACAGACAGCCAAAGTCCCACCAAATCCAGCTTCTGCAGTTGAATTAGGTGGATAAACCAGCATCACATAAATACTCATTTAATGGCAACAGCTTATTTTTTTGTAGCTGAGACTTGTGCAGCTACAGACGAGGCACTGATGCCCTGCATGTTAATTTTTTATTTTTAATTGAGGTTGTGTCTACAGACACAAGATTATTAGGCATGGCAGACTCATTCAGCACACAGAAAGGTACAGAAATGAGATAAAAAAGTGGAGGCAGAATTTACTGTTGAAAAATAGCATGAAGGAAGACCATTCCTGGAGCATAACATTCCTAAGCATTATGACAACAGAGCAATTCGTGGCCAAAATTAATGGCAAAATTTAAGTGATACTGGACAGCAGAACAGACTGAAATTATCAGGATTTTAAGAAAACAAGCAAGATGATGACAAACAAATCTAAAGGAACTGAAGACGAGGTGATTTTTCACAAGAGTAGCTCATCATGCAAGATTTGTCAGCTTTGTTGATGTTGCCAGTACACCCTATTCACCAACATATACCACATCCTGGATAGTCACAAGGTAAATTTCAACTTGATGCTTAAGTCACCCAGCTTATGAAAGGAGCCTCTAGAGTAAACTCTTAATTCCGCTGGGTTAGCATTAGGTCAGCCTTACCTGGAGGCTTAATGCTCACAGGTGGTGAGCGGGATGTTTGGAGTCTCTGGATGGTGAACTCACTGGTGGCACAGCAAAGAAAACTGAGCTGCTGCTGAAATCCCAGTTCTGTTTCATAGTAGGATATATATTTATTTATGTTTACTCAAAATCTTAAACTTTTTTTTTTTTTCTTAACTGACTCCTCAAATGTTGCTGCCAAACTTTTCTATGATTCAGGCCAGCTATCTCTCAAGAACATATTTATTTTTTGATACATTTGCACATCTATTATATTGATAGTAGCAGCCAATGACAGTGTTGTCTGTTTATTCTTGTAATGTTTGTTCATTTGTAGGAAGTCACATATTCACAACACATGAGAGAGCGATGACAAAACTAGGCTGTTCAAGTAGAAATGAAAGTATTGTTCACAGTCATCTCTGTTGTTTCAGAGCGGACAGCTGGCTTACAGCAAATGAGTGAATATTGTTCTACATAATGTGATGTAGTTAATTTTTGTTATCATATCCTGTATAATAGTAATGCGTGGGCCACATGGAAGCATGGCACAGGCTGTAGAGTGTTATACAAATACCTTTTAATCTCTTATTTTCCATGAAGGGAAACTCAGCGAAACAAATGCTGGAAGCCTGACTCAGACAAAGTGGCTCAGAGAGAAAATCAGCAGTTCACATTGTGTGTTTATGAAATGAGCTTTATGAAGCTGAGTCTGATGAAAGTATATGAAAATGACTCGAACAGGATGCCGCTAGTTTAAAATCAAAGAACATGTTTTTATTGTAGTGAACATTTGATAGCAACTTGAGATAATGACCATGTTTCGTTCATTTGTATGCACATTGTTGTTTCTTGGCATATGCAGCTCAATATGACAGTCGATGCTTCTTTTAACCACACAGTGGCGCACTTGAAGCACCTGGAGACGATTATGTCATCCAGCGATTACGCTCCGTCCAGGCTGCTTTCGTCATGATGAACTCTGTCACTATTCCGAGCTCTGTCTTTAGCTCATAGGCATGCATGTTTCTGCTACTTTCTCCTGCCTTTGAATTGGACATCTGAGAGCTTCGCACTGCTCTATCATTCTAGTCACCGAGGCTCGAGGTTACATAATGTCCATCCATGTCCAGCCAATAGACTGGGTTGTGTAACACATTACAGCTCTGGACCTCAGATGAGGAGGTTTCAGAGAGCAAGATGGGGAAGATAAGCGTCCTCTTTGAGAGGATGTCAAAAAAAATGTGTATTATTTGTTTTTCCAAGAAAGAATTCCTCATCATTGTAAGTATAGTCCCCAGAGTCATTTCCCGCTGGCCACAATCAAGTCATCAAAACATCCTGTGCCCGGAAACCTCCCCATAAAATATTTTTTATTGCTCCTGTTAATGACCATTGGCCTTACTGGTGCATTCACTTTCTATACCGCTCACACGCGCAGAGACTTTACTCTGGTTGTTTAGGCCTATTAATGGAGCTGTATGATCCTCCACATAAAAAAACCGTCCACGTCCTTTGTTTACGTCTGCCATCTCAAAGCACCAGAAGGATGCTCCGAGCTCGAACCGCTTGTTTGTCAGCGCGTCGATGAGCACTGAAGCATCACAGCCCACAACGACGAGGCGAGAGGAAAACAAGCGGCAGCCAATCAGCGGGCTGGTTTCTCTTCAGCATCTCGCAGCGAGCTGAGCCATCGGGCGGACTTGAGCTCAGGCAGCGGGGAGCAGAGACTTCAAGACATCGCGACGCGCAATTATGGTTTTGTGAATTTGACAAGGAAGTGGAGGATTGCGACATCAGGTGATTACAGCTGATTTTGGCGTTATTATTTTGTCGGCAGCAGCTTATTTTTTGCTCATGCTCGTTTAGGCGTTATGGAAAATGAGGAATTAGCCTAGATGACAGCCTACACAGCTTACGTCTGATTCCTGAAGGTGCTTTTTGTTTTGCTTTCATGTCTCTGCACGCTTTCTTTCATACTGACATTTAAATGTGAGATGCTCTTTAAGCTGCGGGGACGTGTGGCAGCATGCTTTGTGCACACACTTGTGCAAAAATATGAATGTTGTTTTGTTTTGTTTTGTTTTTTTTCTTTTTCAAACATATGATGTCAGGTTGCGCTTTGGCAAAAATGCATCAGCGGCTGACAATAACAAACCGATCACGTGGACTTTTTGTGAATCTGGCATTTGCAGGTTTATGTAACACGTTTCGCTCAGACACACTGGTTAAACCAACAGCTGCTGTAATATAAACATGAGCTTTTTCTTCTCTGTTTATCTTTTGAACGTGGGCTCGATGAGAGCCAGAGTGGAGGGTTCTAACTCCAATATGCGCCGTTATTGGTTAAAAGGTATGACTGACAATGCGATTGGCCTCTGGCTGCAACCTTCATGCCAAGCTGTTGGGTTACATGTAGGTAGTTACATAATTATGCCTGAATAAAAGAGAGAAAGATTCATGCGCTCTTTTATTAGCTTCCCGACTCTCTGTGAATTGATTTTTTTTTTTTTTTTTTTAGGATAAGTGAGAATAATTGGACACGAATTGAAATGGAAATTATGATATTAGGCCCCTTAATCCTATAGATGTGTTGGGTTGATCGCTTGAAAGCCAATTAATATTCTGAATTGAATTAAATTCATTGTGGACATTGGTCATAGGCTACCATGAAGTAAGTTTGAATGCATTGTTTTGTTTATTCAAAGACAGAACACATAAGGAAGGTAGGCCTAAATATATGAATTTCTTCTCATTGAATGGTTTTCTAGCTGCGTTCTCCTCAAAGGATGAATTAGGTATGCATGAGAAGAAGACACAGTTGCTCAGTTTGCCCCAGATTTTACTGTTCTGGGTTTCGTTGCACTATTCAGAGTGCCTTTGGGTTCTGTCACAAACAATTAACCTCAGAGTGTAAATTACCCTATTTTGTTTGTGATTACTCACATTCAGGTCAGTTTTACAAACTACAAACCGCTTTTGGGCAAAGTGAAGCATTGTAGTCCGACAGCAATGTCTCTACTACTCAAAAAAACAAAGGGAGAATTATTTATTTGCTTTGACCTTTACATGAGGAAGAAGTTGTGTGTTTCACTGCGTTTGGCTGCTGGATGAGAAATAGGCGTAGTTGTAACAGAGACATAGGTGGCATTTCTACAACATTACAAAGACTTTAAAATTAGCGTCAATTAATCAATAAATGAGATATTATGCAACACAGTCTGGCTTCTAGAAATCTGTGACTGGACTGCTTCAAAGCTAATTTGCTGCTGGCTCAACAGGCCTCTCTCCATCTGAGCCATGTCAGGGACACTTCTGCTGTCTCTGGCATCACGTAGTCCTCACAAATCTGGGGTTGTGTAAGGACCCCCGGGCTTTCTTTACACTGCCTTATACCTCTATTTGGCTTGCTGCTGCTGCCAACAATAACCACTGTAGCTAGTTTCAAACATCTTGTTTTTCTACCACACAATGCTTGCCAAGATCTTTGACTCACTGAACAGTTAAAGGGTTTAGGGAGGCGAGGACTTACAGAGATGGCGTGGTGGTGACCTCAGACCCCGGCTGCAGCTTGCTGATGTCATGCTCCTGCTTGTGTCTTTGGAGGAGGGATGAGGGTGGGGTACTGTGGCCAAACTGCGAAATGGTTATGATATTGTGTTTAGTGCAGTGCTGAGACCATGCTGAGGGATCAGGCTTCCATATTTTTTATTATCGACCTGACCCAGTTATGTGTGTGTCCGTTTCTTCGTGACTTCCCCACACTGTCTGTGTCCAGAAGCTCATTGGTTTGGTTGGCTAGAGAGTATTTACTTTTTTTTAACCCTTATTCAATAGTTTACAAGAAAGATGCTGAGAGTAAACACAAAGAGAAAGACAGGAATGTTTGGATTGTACCAAAAACACTGAGATTACACAGGACACTTAAAGGCCTTCCAACGAACTTTTACCTGGTTATGAAGCAGTCTAAATTTATTACTGATGCCTCGGTTCCTTCCTTTGCCCGGTCTGCTCAGTCAGTGGAAACGCTACAAAAAGCTACGGCACACAGACTGGAAGAGACAATTTGTTGTTTACGAGCAAGATTGATCTGTTGTTCCCTTTTTTACTGTTTATGGTTGGAAGTGGGAGGATATTTTTCTTTAGATAATTTCAATATTTTGTGTTTATGGCCGAACTGGTATTTTGCAGATAAGTAGCGTGTTTCTTTCACTCTCTTCCAAAACAAATGCTCACACTAGACAAGATCTTTACGACAGTAAGCAGTACTGCTTTTGTCCACATGGGCCGCTGCAATCAACACCATCTGTTCACTATTTTGAACCACACTAGGACAGTGTAATGTTTATGTTCATGTAGGACAGCATAATTTTAATGTTCATTGAGGACCCAAAATGGATAAATTGTTTTATAAGTAGAAAAAAAACCCCATGGTTGCTCTCTGGCTGATGTAACATTGAGAGTGAGTGCTTCTTCTAAAACTACAAGAATGCAACGAACATTCATTATTATACATAATTGTATGTTATGAGGTGGTGAGAAACTTGACATTACACTGAGCACATCTGATTATTGCTGTAATGTACTTTTATAATGAAGTAGTTATATTTCGTATATGTTGTAATTTCATGATCTGTTGTGTGCTTTGTTAGCAGTTTATAAATGGAGATGTTTTAGCAAATCATGACATATTTTTGTAAGTCTGGGTCCTGTGGAGACACAAAATTTTTCATTGTCTTGAGCTGAAAAAGTTGGAAACCTCTGGTCTAAAGCATCAGAAACAGTAAATTATTTCCTTGAGACCATGGTGAGATCACTCGAGTGAACATTGCAGCTCTATGACTCATTGATGTGTTTTAATAGTTTTTGGGGTGACGTAAACGATGGAGGTTTATGGTGCAGAGGAGTAGTGATGAGTAGCTGGCAGACATGGTGTGCTATAGAAGGAGGTCAGCCTTGAGCAGCGCGTGCGTCTTCGCTGTAATGATGCTTTTTACGTCTTGATGGACCGACACTGTCACATTCCAGAGCTGCAGCCTGAGCAGGACACTGATCTGGATAGAACGCAGATGGGATCCCTGCATGCCCACACCATGATGGCATGATGGAGGAGTAGTGATCACACACACACACACACACACACACACACACACATCACTCTGACAACTGTACGTTCACTCTGTGATGTAAACACCATCTGCCAAACTAACAGTTTATCACAAAATTTTTTGTTTTGGTATTTCAGCCTGCATGTTGTCTGCTGGCCGATCTTCCCCCCTGAGAATGAATAGAATGTTCCAGCCATGGCAGTGTATTGTTGCTATGAATAGATGTAGTTTAAAAATGGGTCAATTTATAGTTAAAGCACTCATCTGTGAAGCGTATTGCCAGAAGGGGAGTGTATGTAAGCATGCTGTCATCCAGTCACAGATTTGTCTCTGGAGATCTGCCCTTAACCAAATGGCCTCTCGTTTGTATGCAGCAAAGTGGGGCAGAAAACACACACAGGACAAAACTGATTTAAAACGATGCCGTTTTTGCCTATTTCATAAAAATCTATTAAAGTAACAACCTGTTAAAAATTACTTCATACCATCTATATAGTCTACAGTGATACAGTTAAAAAGCTCTTTCAGAACACTGCAGTGTGTTTCATGTGTGAGGCCACTGAAGTGCAATGTTAATGACTTGGCTCTCATGTATTGAACATGATTGGATTGAGGAGCCTTGTTGTGTGTGAAGGACGAGAGGCACTTGAAACTATTGACTGTAATTGGAGGAAGAGAGTGAAAAGATTCTTTTGTTTCACATA
>JAQFJA010000025.1:14023823-14034362 GCA_029874485.1 Naso brachycentron | reverse complement strand
AAATATCAAAAGATATTGTTATTTTTTTTACAAAATAAAATGCAGAATAAGTTACCAACCTGAACTGTGACTGTAACTGTGAGACTGTATGGCTCCTGTTTCTCAACACAATAATGCACCACATTTACATTGCCCAGTGTTGACACCAGCTGAAATTTGCATTCTCTTTAATGTTTCTCATCACAGCATTCAGTGGCTATAGTCCACATCCCGGGCCGTCGTCCGTTTGGTCAGAACCTAGTCACCGTCTACATTGATGGTGAACAGCGCAAAACAGCTCAGCTTCGCTTCCCATCCCTCAGTGAGGTAACTAAAACTGGTATCTAATTTATCCTGGCACAATATTATAAGTTCCTCTCTTTTGATCTCACTTCCTCTGTTTCTTCCCCACTTGAACCTGACTCCTGAAGCCTTTTACCTCCTGCTGCATCGGCTCTGCAGGCCATCGGACCACCACCACCACCACCTCCCCTAACCTGCCCTCGTCCTCCTACTCCAACCCATCATCTCCCGAGTTTGCCTTCCCTTCGCATGCCCCCTCCCTCATCCGTTCCCAGTCCTTCCCAGCCACCTTTGCAGGGGGCCGATGGGGGTCTTTGGGGGACTCCCCTGTGCACACAATTCCTGCAGGACTGCAGGACACAGAGTGGGGAACGCCCACATCTCTGGATGGGCTCCTGGGCACCGCCTTCATCTGCCATGAGGCTCTGCAGCCGGCACAGGCTAGAGCTCTGCATGCTGCAGGTGGGACACACTCTGTTGCAATTTAAATGTTGTGCGCATCATAAACCTTGAACTTTTAAGCACGTAACTCTTCCAGAGTTCACAATGTGCAGGAAACCAGTAGGATGGGAAATCAATTCAAAGAATACTCCTGCGGGTATTTTTTCATAGAACATAAAGTAATGTTTGCTTGTTTTATGGCCTACATTGTTTTCTGCATTCCACCACAGGCCCCAATCATGTGTCCTTATTCAAAGCGGATGGGGAGTTATCTGATCTCAACAGCAGGCTTCTGCTCTACTACACTCCACAGGTAAAACATATTTTACTATTTTACTATTATACAAATCCTTGACAATAACTGCAAAATATCCTTGCTTATATGTGTGTATGGTTTTTTTTTAGGCCTTTAAGAGCCAGATATGTCTGGACCTGTCGCCCAATCATCAGTATGATGGCAGGCTTACAGGACACAGGGTCGTCAATTGGGACATCAAGGTGCTGCTTCCATTCATAAGATTCATTGCTAATTTTAAATAACTGTGGAAGATTATCACAACATTGCATGAACGAATGTTTTTGTTTTCCCTACAGGATGTTGTAAACGTGGTGGGAGGTGTCGGGGTTTTGCTTCCCCTGCTTGAGCAGGTATGTGAGGCTGAGCCGGTTTACAACGGCGGTCAGGAGATCTCAGACCTGCTGGGACCAGAGCTCACCTCTTCCAGAGGCCCTGCTGCCATGCTGCTGCCACTGAACAAGTCTGCAGGTTTATGTCAGATACTCACAGTATTAACTTTTTCCTGTGCTGTTTGTTCAGTGCAGTGATGATGTCTTCATGAAAGGATTGGTTCTTTGAAATTACTGGAAGGAGCAGTATGTCTGGAAGGAGATGCTGACATTTTTTTAAATCAAAAGCATTCATCTTCATTGCTTTAGCATAGGGGAAGACATATTTTTTTGATTTAATTAAATACGTCATGAATTCACAAGTATCAGGAGTGCATTTTCTTCTGCATTTTTAAGGCTAAATGTGTTGTTCCTGGTTCCCTTTTAGTTCATTTGTAATCCTATGCTAAGTGCTAAATGCTAAATATGAGTTCAAGTGCAGTTCAGACTCAGAGGAGTAGCAGTGACTCAGATACTACACATTCTGCATGATGCAAGGACAAACAGAAAGAGCAAGACGTTCGGACAAGAGTCAACAGATGAGCATAGCAAAGACCTAGAAATCAATGCCAGTGCTTTAGCTGTCAAAAACAGCACAGACATACTGAGTCAAAACAGTTGTTAATAGAGTTGCACCTCAGTGACTCAGTACACATTTGCCTACATAAACTTGAACGTGAACAAAATGAAATAGATGGAACCAACATCCTAACAAAAGTAAGACTAATTTTATGAGTAGTATGACTAATGACTCACCCTGCATCATCATCATAACAATAAATTGCTTTGTAACAAACAGATTGTGGCTAACACCGGAAATCTTAAAAGTTGTTTTGCTCCATTTTTTTTCTCTCAGAGAGCAGACTAGAGAGAAACAGCATAGCTGCTTTTCTGCTGATGGTGAAAAACCTGATTCGTCATCACCCCATCAATCAGGAGGGCCTGCTGCACTGCCATGGGCCGAGCATCATAGGAGCCATGCTCAGCAAAGTAAGCACCCTGCATGTCACTTTGCTTTAGCAAGTGGGAACTATTTGCAGAAAGGAGCTGAGTAACATCTGAAAGTGAATACTTGACCTTTTTCATTGTTTTGCTGATGTGTAATTGCTGTGTAATGAATGGCTATGGTGTTTTTGAAACAGCAGTGGCTCTTTCAGAATGACACTGTCACATGCTTGTGTGGGGAAATTTATGCAGAGTTCTCAGACTGCGTCGTCTCTGTGGCTGAGAACAAAGGGCATCAGTTATCAAATCGGTCGCTTGAAAATGTTGTATTAATATCTAGAAATGTTTTATGCAAATGCAAGCAAAAATCAAAAATTACATGATATAGCAAACACGTGAGACGCCGTTCGTTGTGATGCACTTTTTGGCACCAGTGTTCTCATTTCTTGTTGTGATATTTTGCTAAGTTTTAGTTTCTAAACTGCTCCTTACAGTCTGAGTAATATTATGCATAGAAAAGGCTGTATATTTATATATGAATAAAAACCTACACAGTGATGTCCATGTAGGCAACTTTAGCTGTACTTGATGCGAAGCCACTTCAAAAACAAACTCACTGTTCTTTGTTATGGACAAGATTTTTTATAGAGAGTGAATGCTAACTGTTCTGAAGCAAATATCAGTGTTGAGCCCTGTTAAGAAGCAGTGATTCAGTACAGCATCAGTGGGTTGTTCACTTATCTGGAGGTCGATGGTTCAGTCCCCGACTACTCCAGTCCAAGTGTCCTTTGGCAAGAAACTGAACCCGAAATTGCTCCAGATGGTTCTTCTTCCATTCTTCCCGATCAGCCTGTTGGACAGAATCCCCTGCCATCAGTGTCTGAGCATGTATTAATAGCTAAATGCCGACTTATGTTGAGTGCTTTGAGTGGTTGAAAAGCTGTATAAATGCGGTCCATTCACGCAGTGTGATTTAATTTCTTCAGATTCATGATAAGGTGTTTGAGTTCAGAAGATTACAACAGTTTTAATAGATGTGAGTCTGTGAGGGTTGCAACCAATCAAGTGTCACATTTGTGCAGCACAGATGTGCTTTCTGCCTGACAGGATATGTTGAAATGCATGACCTTAAGGTGGAGCATCCTGTAAGGAAACTATGTCCCAATACTCACATGGGGTGCCCGCTTTGGCAGTGGCACTGACAGAAACAGACAGACAGTGTGCAGGGAACACAAACACTTGCAGTGTATATTCAATTAAATGCTGAATGCTAAACACCAATAAATCTAAATTAATAAAAACATTCCTAAACACAATCACTTAAACACCCGTCCCCTGTGCCCCCTGTGCTGCAGGTTCCTGGCAGTATGATGGACATGAATGTTTTAATGGCATGTCAGCTGCTGCTGGAGCAGGTCTTCAACGAGGGCAACAGCCCGCTTCTGCAGCAACTCTACCAGCACCTGCTCTTTGATTTTCGTATCTGGACTAAAAGCCATTTTGCTGTTTGTCTGGGTAAGCAGCCCATCGTGTTGTCTAGCAATGCACCTGTGAACCTTTTCATGTATGCCGAGGCTGTTTGTGTCCCTTTTATATGCAAGCTAAAAGCACTGTGGAGCACAGATAGAATACATTAATGCTTTGAGTTCAGGCTATGGCAAGGACTAAAAGTGGATCTGTGCCTGAAGCTGCTCTTCAGTACCCTGTTTTGTAAATGAATGCACTTCTTCGGTATAACCTCACATATTGGTTTGACATTTGCAAATGTCAAACTGAAGGGAAATGACAAAAGTCTTTTCTCTTTCTTTCAAAGCCCATGTGCAGTACCTGTCGTCTGTGATAAACAAAGGCAAGCAGCGACTGAAGAGGAAGTATGGGGTCCAGTATATTCTGGACACCATTCGCACTCACTACAGGTGAACCTTTGACATCCACAGTTTAATTTCAGTGTCCCACACAGTTAGTATTATGAGAATTCAAAGAAAGTTTAACTGAAACTGCAGTCGAGTGGTTGTTGAAGTTGTAAATCCTTCTATTTAAAGCATGAATTTACCTCAGTAATTTAAGTTTTTATGTACTTACACCTTTGATCATAGTGTGGAGAAAGATGGCAGCTCTCTGTCTGATGAAAAGCAGACGATTCAAACCTCCCTGTTTGCCTTGCTGAAAGACTTCCTCAAGTCTCCAACTCCAGAGGAGCTTCACAGTTTCCTTGCCTACATTCTGACTGTGGGAGAGGAGCAGCAGGTGTGTGTCATCTGTGTTTCTTTAAGAGGCTTCATTTTTGTTATCGTTTCACCTTTTTACTGTAATATTTTACTTCTCCTAACATCCACTCTTCCTTTTTTATTTTTTTGTTTTGACATCTCTGTACCAGAGTTATTATAGCTCTCTATTTTTTATTAGTTTTCAATTTTTAATTAGTTTTTAATTTTTGTTTCCAGTTCATTTTAGTTTATTAGTTTCCAGAGAGGGTTTGCTTGTTTCAGTTTAGTTTTTATTCTTTCAAATAATATAGTTTTGTTTAGTTTTAATTACTGTAGTTATGGGAAAAGGTTTGTTAGGGGCAAGAAGTTAATAGTTTAGAATATTTATTTCATTGCAAACACAACACTGTGAAGGCGATCGACTCATGAAGATGTTCCAAAATCAATAACCATTCGGATATCCTGCTTGTTATCATGACAAATTCGACCAACTTGGCAAAGACTAAAACTACAGATTATTTCCTTTACATTTTTGTTTTATTTTAGTTTATTTGGTAAGTACGCAGTATTGTTTCAGTTAGTTTTCTTTTTCATGAGTTTTTATTTTTATTTCAGTTAAGAAAAATTTTTTATCACGCTTTGTTTTAATTGTCTAAAATAACCTTGCTGTGTACTTCCAAACTCCTCTTTTGACCACCTAAAACTTCATTCTCCCTAATTCATTTTTCCAGATACTTTATTCTCATCCTCCACCTGTTTCCTCATCATTCTCTCCTCCCTCTTGCAGGTGGTGAGAGCCTTGGATGTGCTGTATGAGCTGCTGAGGAGCAGCCCTCCTCGTGAGCAGGTGCAGGCTGTGCTGCTGGAGTGGGGCGTGGAGCAGCTGTACTGCCTGCTGCTCACTCAAAGCTTCGGAGAAGAGGCCAGAGAGAGAGTCTTCAGGGTGAGAACAAGCGAGCAGACATCCTGAAATACATCAGCTTTGTCACTTGACTGATGTTCACTGCAAACTCCTTTTTGATATCGTCAGAAAGAATCTGACACAATTTTCCTTTGATATTTCAGGTTTTGTACAAACTCCTCAAAAGCGAAAGAGTGTCTGAGCGCAACAAGCAGCGCATCAAGCTGAAGGATTTTGGCTATCTCGGACTGGTTTGTTTCCTTGAAGACATTCCTGTTACCATGACTACAGTGCGATGTCTGTACGAGCAGGTCCTTGCTACAGGTAAAGCAGAAACCGCTGTGCACACTGGGATAAGTTATCTTGAAAACGATGACAGAAGAAACCGATACAAATGTTAAAGCACATGAAAATTTCTTTTTAATCTTAGGTATTCTCTTTGCAACGTTAAAAACATTAATCAAAAATCAAGATGGCAGTAAAAACAAGTGTAATACTCAAAAACTCATCTGCTTCATCTGGACAAATAGCCAGCTACTGTAATATGGGTATGATTTTTGTTTACTGTATTTGTTGAATTTGGTAACATTTTATTTTGGAGATGCATAAATTTTGTTTAATTTACCTTTTACGTTTCCAACAACATTTCCTGGAAAGAACCACCATAAAGTTCTCAAATATCGAATCAAAGATTCTTTTATCCAGTCCAAATCCATTTATAAAGCATCTTTAAAAACAACAACAGGTGTCTAAACTGATGTACAGTCAAAAATCTAGCAAAACTGACTTTTAAACAACGCAAAGACAATTTAAGAAACACATTAAAATATAAAGACCAGTTTCAAAGACTAAGGTACACCATGTCGGAAGGCATCTCTTACATTGGGTTAAAAGCCAAAAATGTGTGTTAAGATGGGATTTAAAAGCAGGCAGTGGGCAAACTTAATGTGGGCCACAGCAGCAGGTCAGATGAGTTGAGTGACCTCAGTGGGACACAAAGTTGTAAAAGTTTGAAGAGAAGCTCCGAGCTCGACCATGTAATTGTAGCTTTAAAAATCTTAAAATCAATTCTACAACATGAAAGGAGGCCAGTACAGGAAAAATTGGCCTCGTCAGTGTTTTCCTGTTAGAGGAGAAGCTGCGGCAATAAGGAGCAGAAGTTGGTCAGATGTCTGCAAGCACGCAAAGAATTCAGGATATATGAGGAATAAAATTTGCTCTAATTAATTAATAATTAGTTGATGTTTCCTCAGGATTACATATAGCAGCTCTCTAAAGAGACTTTCTCTGGAAAAAGACAGCTACGTATGAACTCAGCAAAACAACTCAAATCATTTCGCAAACAGTCTCAAAACTGTGTCTTGATTTCTTCTATTTAGAGCAAATTACGGAGTTTCTCCATAGTTTTGCCTCAAGTTCTTATTGATGCACATGATGGAACTACATGATATTGTCTTTCTCATAAAGTGCAGAAATATCATATTTTCTGAAATTGCTCAATAAACAGCATTGTTCAAAAGCATTGTTCAAAATTTGCAAGATTAGTGATTTGAGGAGGAAACAAGTATTTATAGCTTAAAGCTGATTAAAAATGTTTTTCTAAAGACCTTAAAATGAATTCAGTTCTGCCACCTCACAGATGCCAGCCCTAACTTCAGAGACCTCCTGGCTGTGGCTTGTCTGTCCCATCGAGCTGAACTAACCGTGCGCTTGGACGTCTGTCGTAAGGTCAGTCTGTTTGCATCATTTTACTTTACAAAACATAACTTTGGAGTGTGAAACGTCATCCTCAGCATATTTATGTTCCCAGTAAACAAGCTCTCCCTCTGCTCCGTCTGATACCACTCCAGCTCTTTCATCTGATTTACTCTAATGAAGATTATGTGAAGCAGCTCGCTAAGCAGCCTGGCTGGCAGGACGGGCTCACCAAGCTCTATGTGAAAGAGTCCTACGAGTCCCACGCTGCCAGCATCGCAGAGTCCAGCAACCACAGCTCCTTTGAACCAAACTACCAGCCGCCACTGCGTAGGGATCAGGCTCTGCTCATACAGGAAGCCGGCACGGACATATTCCTGAGTTACCGCACATCACAGGACATCGAGGATGAGGAGGAGGAGGATGACGGTGGTCAGCGGGACATCTCTGAGGGGTTCTCTGATTTATCCCAGTCGCCTCTGAGTGGAGGTGGAGGCCCGCTGAAAAACTTTGCAGACTCCTCTCATTTTAAGTCATTTGACTCCGTGGACCAAGAGAGCCACTCGTCCTCCATTTCCAATGCAGTTGACATCACCTCATCTCGCCCCGATGAGGAGGGGAGAGACTACCAGCCCCTCTCCCCATTTGGTACATCACCCTTTGATCTGGAGCTGGGGGGCATGGGGGAGATGGGTACAAACACTCCTGCAGGTAGTCTGACAAACACACCGTCCCCTCTAGAGCAATGCAAACCCTTTCCACCGCTCAGACCCAGGAAGAGCTCCAGTCTGTCCAACGTGCTGGACGACACCAGCTATGGGACAGACCCTCCGACTGGAGATACAATCTCCAACACATCCAACCCACAGGTACGCCTGCCCCCTCAGCTCAGATTTGATTGATTTGTCAAGCTAAACCCTTATTTGAAAGTCTGTTATTTGTCACCTTTTGTCAGTTTGTTCTTCGTGATCTTTCCTGTACAAAATTGGGACTGAATATTGCGTTTGTTGTGTTATAGCAGACCCCAGAGGAGGAGCTGTGCAACCTGCTGACGAACATCATCTTTTCTGTGCTGTGGAGCCGCAGCGGGGTGGATGGTCCAGAGGATGTGGTGTGGAGGGAGAGAGGACAGGTCTTTTCTGTTCTCACCAAACTGGGCTCCTCCTGCCAACTGGTTCGCCCTCCTGATGACATCAAACGCAGGTGAGGGAGGAAGATTTCAAATGTATTTTCCCTTCGAGCACAAAACATTGATTTGACCGTGAAGCCGCCTCTCAGTGGAAAAACAAACTGAGCCACACCTGCGGCTGGGCCACCTTTTGTCTAAATATCCAGAAATGTTTTCATGTTATCCTGAGCTGACCTATTCAAGATGTTTTGTCACTTTATGTGCCAGCCTGCTGGAAATGATGCTCGAGTCATCTCTGTCAGACCTGAGGGACGCCCAGGGGGCGTATCTGCCTTTCTATCCCAGTCTGGTTCGGCTCCTCAGGCTGCTGCAGGACTTCCTGTTTGCTGAGGGCACTGACAACCACTCGCTGTGGAGTGAAAAGGTTTGTCACGTATCCCAACATATGCACCACTGACGCATTTCGTCCGAGCTTTGGGTAATTCCATGAAGGTCAAAGGACTATCTCTGTGTTGATAAAGGTCTTTTTGCTTTAAAAATACTGGTAACAACAAAGGAAATAAGCTCAAGACTTCATTACTTCATCCAGACTGACAGATATTTCACAACTTTATAAGACTATTGTCAATGAACTGCACCAAAACCAGCTGATGATATTTCAGCATTGCGGACAAATTTAAACCCACATAATTTTAAAAAATTTAAAAAAAAAATCACATTTCACTTGAATTTACTTCCTCATCCATGCTTTCAACTTTAGACCAATGTTTATGTGTAGCCAATTGCTGCACTGTATGTGGACAAGGTCAAAGGTTAAATAATTTCTTTTTAGTATTAGCCACAGTTCCCTCTGCCCAATCTTGTTTACTTTAAGCTGAATGTTTGGATCTGATTGTCTTCCCACTATTTAGTCCACGAAAAAAAAACAAAGTGTTGTCTGGCTTGAGTCTGCTTCACCATCTCCTCTGTGGTGATCTTCTCTTCCAAATAATTTTCTCTTTTGCTCCTTGGCTGTTCCTGCTTAAACCCTTAACTGTCCTGACATTATTTATACAGGTGCCATCACATTCAGTTGAACTGAGATTTATAGGTGCATATATTTTGGTGTGTAATTTACAAATTGGATGCTTATGTTCTACGAAAGTTGGGTCTTATACGCTCAGCATCTTATGTGACTGAGACATAAGCACACTGTCAGAAAGGATCTTAGGCCCAAGTTCAAGTATAAATTCAAAGACAGTTTAATAAATGGGTCTTTAGGTTACAGTTTTTATGCCAAACTAGGCTAACATGTATTTACTTTGCAGGCACTCGAGTGCTATCGATCTTCTTGTTGGAAGCAAATTCCTAAAAATGTTGAACTACTCCTTTAATGTAGTTTGTTGTGACTGCTTAAGGTATCTAGTCACGAGCTTTCACAATGTGGTGTATCTCTTGTAATCTACAGGCCTTGAGCATAGCTTACATTAGGAAGACAGAAGCAGCCATGTGAGTTCACTATCTGTGCAGCACTGACGACATACCAGTGCAAGTCTGGCTGCACGTTTGCTCTCTAAAAATACACACCAGTGGAATTTAAATCACTGATGAATTACAAATGTCTGGTCCTCAAAGCAACAGGCCACTTTTTCTTCAGTTAGATTTCTGTTTGCCTAAAAGAAGTGCAGCAGATTTGACAGAACATTGTAAAACAATGTTTGCCGAACAGTGATGTTGTCTTTCTGACTTTCTGACTGCAGTATTTTCTCTGTCAGTGCAGCGTAATTTAATATTGTCGAACTATCAGACATAAAACCCTTTCAATAAACTGTTGCAGTCATACAATGTTTAAAAGAAACTATTATAATTTATGTTGGAGCTATGAAGCAGAATTATTTAAATGACTATTATGTTGATATTAAAGGCACAGAGACTGAGTCATCACACTCTCTGTGCAGCTGGGTGTGGTTATTAGTTACTGAGTTCAACATCTTACTGGAGGGTGGAAAGTCACAGTTGGGTGCATGTAGCACCTTAAAAAAAAGTGCCGGTTAAGCTTTGTTCAATGCACTGAATGGCTTTGAGGCTGCAAGGTGTGGAAACAGGTCTAGCCTTTGTTGACAGCTGTTGACAACTTTCTGTTGACAGCTATTGTTGTTGTATTGCAGATCTTTGAAGGGGTGATTAACCTGCTGGACAAGTTGAAAGCCTGGCACAGCACCCCTGGCAGCCCCGGGAACACCGAGCTGAAGGAAATGGCCCAGATTGGCCTGCGAATCATCATCGGATACATC
>JAQFJA010000025.1:13985009-13996337 GCA_029874485.1 Naso brachycentron | reverse complement strand
CACCCCCACCCCACCCTGTCCTGCACTGAACCAAAATCTGTTAATGATCTCTTTGCATTTAGTTCTAAGTGGGAGCAGGCATCTTGCATGGCCTGGGGCAGTGTTACATGCCGTCACACACTCCAGACGGGACTGCTTAACTGTGGTCTGGAGCACACAGGCATGGGGCTGCGGAATGTGCATGCACAAGGAGGGGGGTTGGGACAGAGGAAAGAGGGGAAGCATAGCAGCGCCTCTCTCAACTCATCACAGGTCTCCATATTTAGAGCACACTGAATGTCTCTAATGAAGGCAGTTGATCACTTTGATTCCCTTCACTGGGGTAAAACATCTGGCTCAGCACATGTCTGAGTTGTAGTGGCATTCATGCCATGTGCACGCCGTTATAGAGGAGGAAGCCAATTTATAATGGGACTGGGTGTGCAATCAGCACTTACGGAGATCACTCACATTTGCCTTAACCTGTTTTAGTCTTCCTAACTCTTACCCAAGTGAACCCAATGCAACAGATATAGTTTTACAAAAAAAGTTTATTATCTTTTAAAATGTTTGTACACTCGGTATGACAATGTGCTTACACAATACTTACAGTAGAGTGGGGTGAAACTTACTTTGTACATAGAAAAATAATAACAAAAAAAAGAGAATGCATGAAAATCTCCCCCACCACTGAAATAAAAATAAAAAGGCTGAGTCAGCAGGGTCCTAAATTTGACAGACTGATGTGGAACTGCATCAGAAGGGCTGAGCTGGCGAGGATGGGTGGGCTCACTGAACTCCCCTGACCCTACTGCATACAGCTTTGGTAATTTAACACATTATTTACAGTTTCAATTATGTAATGATAGTCATTTTACAAAGTGTCTGCTTATTTAAACATTCCAAAAACTATTACTCAATATATTCACATATAAAGCAATGTACATATGTTGGAACTTTGCTTAATGCAATTTTAATAGGCCTCAACAAACTATACTAACGAATCTACCTTGACAACTGTAAAAATCTCTGAAATTAATGAGCAGTTTGTAAGTGTCTCTAGCGTCTTACTCAGACAAATAAATGATAAAAAGACCTGGGACACACAAGATGTTTATAAAGTGTTAAACCTGCAAAGCTACGACCTTCATTTTCAGTATTATTCCTGTAAGAAGAAACAAGGCAGGGCAAGTTGTGAGAGGTTGGACAATGGTGAAGATTTGATACAGAGCTAAACAGCACATCAAACATAGTATTCAAACCCTGCTCCCATTATTATACATAAATTGATAAAAGACATGGAAACATTGTTCACTAACCCCACTGCCAACCTGGCTGATCCCTAAATGTACTGTGAGTACTATTCCTGGTGAGGGCATATTACTTGAAGCAGGACACATGGAAAATGTAGGAATTTCCATAAGGATACCAGGCTGACCTCAGCCTACATCATGCATTCATAAAACAAGAGAGGCTCCAAGTCTTGCGGTTAAGAAGGCAGGGTTTGAGAAGTGGAAGCTTGGACCTCCACCACCCAGTTAAAAGCAGCACCAGATACACAGTCAGTGGCAGGGGTTTGAAGCGTGCACAAGAAAAAGGAAGTGTGAAGGGGGGGCTGGACTACTGTGTCATTGATCCATTTTTAAGAGTGGAAAGTAGAAACTTTGTTAAATATGTTACCAAAAGCTGATTCCGTTGAGTAATCCTCATTTGGGGCTAGAAGAGTTTAAAAAATGGAATTGTGGTGATCATCTTGTGAACATTTAAGAGCAAGAAATGGAAAAAAAAGCTTAAAATCAAACACTCAGTGAAAATGTTAGTCTCTGTAGCACCCCTCAGTGGCATCCATCGAGAACACTGCACCTTGAGTTTGGGGTCGTTCAGCTACTTTCGGGCCTGCAACTGTCTCTTGCATGGGGCTCCTTCGCTATCCACGAGGCCCGGAGAGCTTCTTGGGTAGCAGTGCAATTCTTTGTTATAAATACGCACAAGAAACTACTTCACGGTTCAGGCTGGCCAGTACATACATGAAGGAGTGAATGGAAAGGCAAATCTGTGCTTCTCCCGTTTCAGCGCAGAGCAAGTGTAACATCTGTGGTGTCTAAGGCTAGTACACCTCTGTGTCCTCCTTGGGCCTGTACACGGAGCCGAATCGCTGCATGTACTTCTTGATGTACTCCTTGGTCTTGTGCTTCACGTTTTCGTTACACTCAAGGTCCTCAGGATTGTTGCAAGCTTTCAACTCTTTATTCATGACTCCGTGGGTTAGCTAGAAGAATGGGCAGACATGAGGAAGGAGTTAGACAAGTTTCTTGTCACCAGACAACTGTAAATTATATAACTGCAAAGCATATCTAAGTTGTGGTTGAGTGGTTAGATGGTTAATTCTCCTTTAGGCTCTTTTTTCCCTTTATAATTGAAGAAAATAAAAAGCCATCTCCAAATGAGTGAAGCCCAACTTGTCTGTTTATTGTGCCCATGTCCTCAGAGTCCTGGTATGTCCGAGTGGCATTCAGTGCAAACCACTCCCAACATACACAACCCACCAGGAAGCATGGAAAAACAGAATGCTACCCTTTGAAGAAACGCTGTCTGGAAAGAGCTTTTAGAAAGGAATGAGTAAAACAAAAGAGAGGGAGATAATAGTTTACATGTACAATGTGTTCTTCGTCTCTTCCAGAGGCACAATATAAAAACATTTGGCTCTAGAAAGAAACTGTGGGAGCTCAACTATTTAGTTCTGGTTTGAGGGAACTTTAAAAAAAATTTCCTTTAAAGTCAAAAGCTGACCAATGCTTTTATTGTGCTTTGACCGCACAGAGGCCAGGGAAAGGTTTGCAGCCTCTCAGCATTAATGGCAGTTCAAACAGCACGTGTGAAGCTTTTTTTATGTTCAATCCTACCTTTCTAGCCAGGTGTTTGAAGTCTTCTGTGTTGCTGATGCGTCCAAGTTTGCAGTCTGGTTTCCGGTAAGGATTAAGACATTGCACTATGAACTGGGACATCTGGGACACACAGATAAACACAAAACAATACTTGTTAAAAAAAGAGAAAACTTTGTAAAAATAAATGAAAACTTAATGGATGGCAACAACGCATTTACTCCACAGAGGTAAAACTATATTGATTTGGAAAACTAAGACATCTGGAATGAAAAAACACTGCTGCAAAAACTGTTTACCGAGTCTCTGACTCACCTCTTTGCGAAACGTCTCTTTACTCTTTTTAGCCAGTTCACTGGAAGTGTCTGCTTCAGCTGTCTTCGTAGAGAACTGTAACAACATCACAGAAGAGACAGTTGATAGGATTAAAATAAAATCCTACATTCTACTTCTTTCATCAGTTTGTCAGACTTCAAGACACAGTGGAAGACATTATTATTGATGTAATCCTGAGGATCAAGTTTTCTGTCATTAAAATCACAAGTGAGGTCCCACCTGTGCTTCAGCTAAATCAAACATGTCAGCTGACTGCAGTACAGTAGCTTTCAAGGTCAGTGGGGCATCAAACAGCACCTGCTCACCAGCTACTTGACACAAAGCAAGGATATCCTGCCAGGATGCCGCCTCTCCAGCCCAAGCCTTCGACAACAAAGGCAAGCAGGCAAAAGCTAATGACCTTCACCCACAACAAAGTGGTGAGGATCAAAAGCAGGCACAAGAGATTCACTCACATAAAGTGCCAGGACCAGGAATCCAGAAACTCAAGCATAGTTTCAAGTGCTGGACGGGGACACAAACACTGTCTAAACACATGTTGGGAAATGGTCCATGACCTTGTAGCTCTTCTTGGCGGGAACCGTGGCATGAAAAACACAGATCTCTACATTTCATTTTTTGATGCTTTTTTCAACTCCATCACATCTTTTTCAGAGAGACAAAGGGGACACGTGCGTAGTTAACCGCAAATAAATGAATGCTTGGTCACCCAGATGGTTTCTGTTATCCTCAGAGTCAGGATAAAAATGAAGAGAGGGAAAACAAACGAGTCAGAGGAAGAAGAGATGAGCTGTGTCGCCACTCCCCTCACAGCCTTGAGGCTAAGGGACAGACAGCTGAGCAGGGGGTGGGGTGTGAGCAGATTCTTTCTTCAAATCTTTGTCTCCATGTTAATTCTGATGCAGCCATTTTATGAGGAGGAGGAGTCATCAGTGAGGTCTTAACACTCAATAAGCATGGTGTCCTGCTGAGGTTTTTCCCTTTTTTCCCCCTTCAGACACAGCTGAAAGCAATCACTTGTGCAGCATCTTCATTACCTCAAGGAACAAACACTATAATCATGTCTGCATCCAAGCACAAACTTTCTGGGAACCAAACAAAAAAGTGAAGAGGACACTCCCTCACTGTCAAATGAAAAAACATGGATTTTTCTTTTCACTATGTAACTACTATCTGAAAAACAAAGGTCTAGTGCACAACTACAACATTTTATAACACACTTCGAAAACAATCAGATCTCACCTTGGAAGGATTCTCATCATAGGTGGGTGTTCCCAGGTCCATCTCTGATTCATGGTCCACACTAGTGTTGTCGCTGCTTCCCTCCCAGGTTGGAGGGTCCCACTGTGTTTGCCTTGTGTGCAGAGGGAAGAAATGTCAGACACAATTCAAGCGGGGTTTCTAGAGACACACACATACACACACACACACACACACACACACACACACACACACCACAGACACGCAAAAATACCAACCTTGTGACAATATGATAATAGTAGATTTTGCCTTCGGGGTCCCGAGCCACTTTCCAGTTGGGAGGTAGGACAATTGTTTTGGGTTTTGGGGGAGAGGGAGGAGGCAGATCTATCACATTGTTGGGTACAATCATTTCCTAGAGGAGAGAATCAATAGAAAAAATTTTTTAGCAGCAAATCCATGCAGCCTAACTTTAAAGTACCTTGAATCTTTTTTGCCAGGAGAAATAACCTGATTCATTACTCTCAACGCTAGATGATATTTAAAGCCTCATTTACAAATGGAGCCCACGTAGGGGTTTGTTTGTTTGTTCTAACTTTAGTCATCACAAGGGGCACTTTGTCATTGTAAGAGACAGTTCTTAGACCCATTGTAGCTCTAAAAAGTTGAATTATTTGGAGGTATACCACCCCCTTGTGGCCACACTGAGACAAAGGGTTACCTTAAAATCACACGGAACATACAGATTTCTCACAGAAATCTCAAAAATTCTCAAATGTGGGGACAGTTGAAACAACTACGCTTCCTTCATGTAAGAGAATCTTTAATATGACCTCATGCTGTTAAAGAATATAAACTCTTTTGGTGCAGATTTTTTTCCTGTTAATGTACATGCCACAGAAAGGGGACGGAGTGTGTATGCGTTACCTGTTGGACAGTTTGGGATGTGACAATGGTGGTGACTGTGCCTCCTTGCTGCACCACCACTCCCTGCTGATGACCAGGATACACGGGCTGGCCATGTAGGTAGCCGGCTGTGGGTTCAGTGTACGCCTTCAGAAGCACAAAATAAAAGACGATCAGACAGCTACTCAAGACATCCAGAAATAAACCACTGTGTTTAGTAAGTGCCGTTCTGTGTTCTGTTTCAGTGTTCTATAGTGATTTCATATACATTCCGATTAAAATCTGGCAGTAATTCACAAACAATGGAGTACTATAATTACTGAGGTTAGACGATATAGACGTTAACTTGTCTATAACAGCAACATATCAAGTCCAATCAAACCTTTCCTATTGTTACACACTTCATATATAAAAAGGGTTTCCACATTCGTGACAAAAATAAATGAATATAGGCTTTTCAACACTGTACTTAATTGGTAATTAGAATATTATAACAATTAAAAGTACAGTAAAATAACCAGAAGATATCAAAACACAGAAAGGAGCCCCATACCTGTATAACAGGAGTGTTGGCCTGAGGGTAGGCAGTGGGGATGCTGTAGATAGTTTGGCAAGGCTGACCCTGGTAATAGATGGCCGTCTGTGTCTGAGCCTGTGCTGGAGCTGTGGCATACTGCTGCGCAGGCTGCGTCTGCACGGTAACTGCTTGCTGAGTAGTGGGATCCCAGAGAGTGGTGTAGCTCTGCTGGCCCTGTACCTGAGGGGCTGCCTGTGCTGGTACAGAGAGGACAGCTACGCCTGCGTCCTGGGGTGCTACAGTGGGCTGCGCGTATTGCTGAGGGTTGCCAGTGGTGAGGTTGGCCGTGGTGATGTGCTGAGGGAGAGTAGAGACTTGAGTAGCCTGAGGGGTGGAGGATGGAGAGGTCAGACCCAGGTCTGAGATAAGACGTTGAGGGGGAGTCTGTTCATAGGTCCGGGTGGGCTCGACTGAAGGGGTAGGTAGCAGTACTTTGCCAGCGTTGGGGTTGGAGGGGTCTACAAAAGTTTGGATGGGATATCCAGGAGGGTACGTGATGAAGCCCGGGCTGGAGGCGTAGGCCAGAGCAGGGTCATAAGCCATAGTCTGAAGCTGCTGCTGGTGTTGAAGCTGCTGTTGTTTTTGGGCCTCCCGCTGAGCGACCTCTTGCTCAAACAGCTTTCTTCGCTCCTCTGTGGTCAGTTTGTTCCGCTCTTTAACACCACCTCCTCTTGGAGTCTTGCTGCTGTTAGATGGGTCAAACCTTAAAAAAGCCACAGAACAGGACCTTAGTTAATGCTTAAACTTCTCCATGATGCAAAGCTGTACATAGATTACGCAATGCTTAAAAGGACACTCAATACTGTTCCGCTGATCACAGAAATTACTTACCGTTCCTCTGTGCGACGTGTGGTCCTCTCGTAGGATGAGGGCGGTGAAGCGGAGCGTCTCCTCCTTCTCTCTGCACTGCGTGGAGTTTTTTCAGAGACTCTATCCCGGTCCCGGTCACGATCTCTATCTCTGTCTCTCTCCCTGTCCCAGTCCCGGTCCCTGTCTCTATCATAGTCTCTGTCGCGTTCCCTCTCCTTCTCCCGGTCCCTTTCACGTTCTCGGCTACCAGAAGTGGTGCGTGGTGTCAAAGCCGGGTCTCGATCTCTGCTGCGATCTGTGAGAAAATCTAATTAGTACAAATCACACAAAAACAATTCAGGGCCATTGGACTAAACTTACCATTTGCTTCCTTTTCCACTTGACTCTTCTTTGGTATCCTGTACACCTCCTGAAAGGATAAACACAACTTTGACTTCTATCTCCAAAAAACATAGGGAAGCAAACAGATTACAAACAGAGAAATGGGAATATTTCTAATACACTTCGATGCAAGTTTGACAATGCCTGCCTTATAAAGTGATTATGAGCTCACCTTCAGATCCTTCCAGCTTTCCAGAAGCTTGGCAGCCATGCCACTTATATCGAAAGTGCTGACTTGGGGCTCCTGACTTCTCTCACTCTCTACATCTGAGACACATTCCTCTTCATCCTGAGAAGGTGTACCCATTACTGATGGGTCAACTGGGGTTGTCATGACCTCAGAGGGCATACTGCCCCCTGGGGTCTCAGAGCTTAGGGGAGCATCAGTTGCAGATTCGTCAGGTTGCACGTCATTGCCAGGAGGAGGTTTCTCAGCTTCTTGTGTCTCTGCCTGAGCTTCCACATTCTCTGAAAGATGCTCAGGAGGAGGATCAGGACAATCTGTCAGGACAGACTGATTCTCTGGGTCAATAACTTTAACTGTGGGCTCACCTTCTTCAAGTTCAACCTTTTCTGTAATTGCTTGACTAGTCTGCCCCTCTCCATTCTCCTGTTCTTCCCTAGATTCTTTTGGCTCCTCAAGTTCTTCCATTACACCATCACTTGTGTCCTCTTTCACCTCCATTTCCTGCTCCAAATCCAAATCCATTTTTTCTTTTACCTTCTCGGTTTGAGGCTGGTGTGGACTGCTTGAGTTCAGCTCAGTAACTTCCTGTTTCTCCTCTTTCACTGACTCTTCCATCGTTCTTTTCATTGGATCTGCAGCTTCACAAACCGGGTCTGCCTTCAACTGTTTGTCATCAGGAAGTCCAGAACGTGAGGATTCCTCTTCTTCCTCCTCCTCATCTTCTTCTTCTTCCTCCTTACCATCTGATGCTTTACTTGCATCAGAAAGTGCACTGTCCAGACTGTTTTCACTGATGATTTTAAGGCGACGGTACACAGCAGGTTTGGAGGCATCCCCATCCATTTCTGGTCCCACTTTGGTGGAGGAACCATCAGGAGTGTTAAGGGGTGTTTGAGCACGGGAGGTGTTCTCACTGGAGTAGCCATCCATCTCAGCAGGTTGGGAGAAAGTTTTTGTCTGGGCCCATCGCTGAATGAAAGTAAGAACTCTGCTCTCTTCCAGCATGTTCTTAGTAGAAATAGGCAGCACAGCCAAGGTCTTCATAATCTGTCAACAGAGTAACAGTTTAATTGTCAAGAGGCTGTGTAAAACAGGTTCCAGTTTATTAAACAAAATGTAACAAAGTTATCAAAAGTTGAGTTCAAAGTCAATGATGTATGTCACCTCTAACTGCAGCTTGATGTTATTGGCACTGTTGCCTTTAGCTTCTGAAAGCTCCACCATGAAGATCCACAGCAAAGACAAGCCATGATGGTCTAGGAACTGCTTCAGACACGATGGATTTTGAGTATCCTGTGCAACACAAACACCATATTACATACTGCAAAAGATAATCACAAATGTCACCAATATAAACAAGGCAACTGCACATACTTGTATGAGCTTGAGACAGATGAGTTTCTGCTCTGTGGTTTCCACTCGGACCATGAGTCTGCAGAGAGACACCACCTGTTTCTCATCATACAGGCCTTCTCCATTCTCAAGTAACGCTTCCAGCTCCTCATCAACCTGAGGAAGAAAAAAGTGACATCATCAGAAATAAAAAGTTTGATGTAGAGACATTTTATCCTGCATACATACAATGCAGAGCTATTGCTAAGGATCGCTATGGCAAAAAAGTTAAATTGAAGGATGTCGATTTAAGCCTATTTATTAGGTTGCTGCTAATGTGATGCTCATGTGGAAGTGTTAACACATAAATATTTCGGCAAACCAGATGTAAAAAAAAAAGTATGTGAACATGTGAAATGTGACTGAAAGAACTGACCGAGGTGAGAGCGCTCTTTCGACTGCGGTCTTTCTTCATCTTGCCCCCAGCTGCCCGAACACTAACTCTGGTCTCCCCACCTAAGAAGCCTCTGCAGCTGGGTGCTCCACAGAAGCACTTCTGTGCTTCTTTGCTGGAGAAAAAAACAAACAAAAAAGTAAAGTCGACACAGCTAAGCTATCACTTATAAGATTATTAAATACCAACTCTTCATAAGCATGCATCAATATATCAGTCTGAATGTAACTGCAGAGACACAGTACCCATATCTTTGGAACTGGTAATCAAATGTCAGTTCAGTTCCTGCCGTAACAGCTTTGGTGGTGAAGAATCCAACTCTTAACTGGCCATTGACAGTCCACTGCGATGGGATAAAAATTACCAATTAAGTCAGCTTTCTGCAAGTTTACCTGAAAGAGGACTTTTCAAGTGCTTTATTTTGCTACCATACCTTTTGGGTTTCACAGTTTGGCTCACAGCTGTGGTTCATAAACCGAGAGCAATTACCCTTCAGAGTTGCATCAATGATCTAAAGACACGTAATGCAATTTCAAGTATTTCCACCAGCCACTTTACCAAAATCATTAAATTAGATTGCATTGAAATTTCAACATTAAATGAAATGTTTACATCATCACTAACCTCATTATTCTTTAGAGACATGAAGTAGTAGTGGATGTTCTTATTGCGAGCATATTCTTTCACCCTTGTTTTGAATTCCTTGTGGTCCAAAACCTCCCCACAGTATTCTAGTACAAAGGTGTTCCTGAGAAAGCAAGAAAAAGATTTAACAGTAATCCTGGCTCTTCCTCAGCCATAATATTAGAAGTATTGGTAACACTTTCTATGAAGCCTGTTTCTTTACTGAGCATGCATAACACATTATGAACACCCTTATGATGCATCATATGTGGTTATGGTTAGGATTAGGATTAACCCTAACTTTGCTTATAACTATGAGTAAGTATGTTAATAACTACGTTATAAGTATGTTCATAATGCATTATCAATACTTTAAGTAAAGTGTTACCAAAATATTAAGTACCACAAAAAGTTAAGTTTAAAGCGACATTTTAGCTTTTGACCCTTGTCTCCACAATGTAGATGATACTATCCTCACAAGTAACTATTTTAGTCGAAAATACTTCAAAATTTCTTATAAACCTGCTTCTTAACCTTGATTTATTCTAATTATAGAAGCTTATGCATCTTCTTGTTTAAATGGCACAATGTTTTCTTCAGTAATTAAGAGCACAAAGGACGAAACAACATGAACACCTTTACTATGAAGTCTAATGCAATCCAAGAGAAAGTTTGTGATTCATTTAATGTAAATGCTTGAAAAACATTTGAAAATGTTGTACTGAAAGCTTTTAAGAGGCTTACGGAGCCAAGTCTTTAGCTGCACGTAGTCCCCAGCCCTTGTCTTCAGTGAGGATAACATCGAAGTCTGCATGTTGTTTCATCTGAAAGCGTCTGTTAGAGCAGTAGACTCCATTCAGGCACCGTGAGGAGCTTAAAAAACAAACAAACAAACAAACACACTGTTTGAAAAAAAAATCAAGTAGATTAGGTGAAGATCTAGTATATGGCTAGACCGTATCTGGGTAAGGTGTGTAAATGTGGGTCTGGGTAGTCAGTGGCAGAGGTGGAATTTTACAGTGAAGTAGCAGATGAAACTGCATAAGCTATAGGCTACAGCTTACGTAGGTTTTTAAACTGACTTTAACTCAACACATTGGAGAAGCCAAAACAAATAACACAAAAAAATGACATAAACAGCTTTGATTAAATACATGAAAGGTTACGTTCTCCTAAAAGTAGAAAGTGAAAGATGTTCATTATGGAAGAGAAATACATTTCAACCCACAAAGCCACGTTACAGGACCAAAAAACAGTAATGTGATAGAAAGATACTCATATCTTTTATATGAATTCAAAAAATGCCAAATTTATATGTGGAAAAGTAACCACCACCAGTAAGTCCGATGCTTCGTGACAGTGTCTGTCCTCGGCAACAAGAGGCAGGAAGCACTGCTGTAGGTCCCACTGTCCTCCATCTACTCACTATCAGTGATAATATAATGTGATTTCAAGCAAAATATGTCTATTTGTCTATTACCACGATACATGGTGGGTCAGAATCTCAATCATAACACAATATAACAATATTGATGTTATTGTGTACCAGCTTGTGCAAACATTTCTGGAAAACGCCCCCTGGCAACAAAATGATTGTTTGTGGGGATTCATTTTGAAAGGGCAACAACCAATGAGGACAGAGTAATGACTGTCTGACCAA